>BROG01002102.1:0-16251 GCA_030159075.1 Atrina japonica | reverse complement strand
ATTACCCATGTATTTTAATGATGGATATATCTACACAGCATATGGCTATATAATCTGTACATTTACTGTTCTATTCTTGCATCTAAGTGAAATGCATGTTTTGTTTGTTTCAAAACAAACAATGAAGCTAAAGATTTGTGTAAATTCAAACAACAAAGCAGAGAGTTATATCAGAGGACTATGTTAAACCAGATCAGCGTCAGCAGATATCAGACAATTGTACTCAGTCCATATACATTTATTGGATATTAGATGACTGTAGTCAAACCATATCACCTTCCCTGGATCAAACTTTAACACCTTTCAGTGGAACAAAAATAAACCATATGACCTTAAACATGATATCATGGTGTCATGCATATACCATATCACCTTTAACATGATATCAGAGGATCATACTTAAACAATATCACCTTCAACATAGTATCTAGTGATCATACTTAAACATATCACCTTTAATATGATATAAGAAGATCATACTTAAACCATATCACCATCAACATTATATCATGGGATCATACATAAACCACATCACCTTTAACATGATGCCAGAGGATCATACTTAAACCACAAAAGCTTTCAAAGTCAAAATGGGAAACACTTTAACAGGCAAACTATTGATAAAGACGATGTGTGGAACGTTAAACCTAAGACAAAGGAAAACTTTGAAGTTTTCAAACATTTAAGTTGTTACTCTTTCCAATGGTTAAAATGAAAGTTTTAAGAAACCTCTGTATTGTAGTGACAGTAGTAAAAGAATATTCCAGACCAAATTTAATTTCAGCTTGATGAATTGCATCTAGAAATTAATTCATCAATACTCAAGTGCTGGTCGTGTGACAATTAATATGAAATTCACTGAGTAGTTTATTTCATGAAAACATAAGAAAATTGGTGTTCCATATATTGCTTTATAGAATCTGTTCTCATAAACATTTATATATATATCTCATTCAACCCTACGTCATGTCTAGATTGATTTAAGTCATTGATTTACAGAAGAGTCCACTATTTTTCAGGGGTTGATGAGTTAATATTTATTAAACTTCCCAGTATGAAATAACAAGCTGTGATACTCCATGCATACAATCAGAAACACTCATATGCTTAGTGTTATGTTTAACCATGAACCAAAACTAGTATACAAATTGCGCTTTAAATTCTAATAAAAAGTAACTAGTAAATAGATGGCCGTTATTCCATAATGCGAATTAAAATCATATCAAAGATATTTGTATGATACATAAAGGAAATTGTTTTGATGAACCATTACTAGATATTAATGTTAATATTAGATATTTTATTATCATGTATATTTTCTGGAGAAAAAAACAACTTCAGTGCATGAAACTTCTAGCCGTTTCAGCAATGTCAGGTGGAATGTCTAATCAGACCATTCAATGACCAGTAGCCTGCTTGGCAGCTACGATTAAAGGTCGTAATGTCTTCAAGTCCTTAGATTTTTTCAGAAAATCATGATTTAGAAGTTGTTCAGTGTCTGCCCTTTTCTCTACATCTACCTCAAGACACTTGTCCAGGAAATCCCTCAATTCTGGAGACAATCTATCTGCATTTTTAATCTCAGGCTTCCCTTTTATAGCTATGCGATACATAGCCCGTAATGGAGTTTCATTTAGATACGGCGGTTCTCCTTCCAACATTTCAATAATCATAATACCCATGCTCCAAACATCCACCTTCTTGCCGTAGCGGTTTCTAAAAAAAAAAGTAAAAATGTAAAAACATCTGAAAATTTCTACTTACAACATGCGAGTGACAAAGTTTGTAATTCACGAATAACAAGTTTAATGTAAAGAATCAATAGTATCTCATCTGAACATGACACCTAGAAGTAAAAAACAAACACAATGCCTACCGAACATATATATCTTCATGCAATAAGGGGAGCCTAAGTGAAGAAATGACTTAGAAATGGGCCAATCAAATGAAATCAACAATAAGGAATTAACACAAAAAGTGGTAGGAGCTCAATTTTTGCATATACCACTATGTCTGCGCAAAATGTATACCTTCACTAAATATGTAGAGCTTAGTTGAGGAAAAGTAGTTATGGTCTGTGATAGGACAGATTGAAAGATGTCGGTATACAAAAGAAATAATACAGTCCGTAGGGAAAATGATAAGGCACTAAGAATATTGATAATATAGAGAATGATAATAGTAACTGATTTAGTGAAAACATTTTAAATGCATTTTTGTTTTAATCTCATACTTGTTAAAGTCATATACTATAACTTTTTCTGGCCAGGGAAGTAGATTAGCTTGATGCAAAGATTGGTGTAAACATAAATATTGTCATAACAAACCTAGATATCACCTCTGGGGCCATCCAATATGAGGTTCCAACCAGTGGTGGACGATTGGAATTTTCATCACTTAGCTGTGCGGAAAATCCAAAATTCGTCAGCTTGACAGAACCATTCATATCAAGAAGAACACTGCCACTCTTCATATCCCCGTGAATGATATTCTTGGAATTGAGATACTTTAATGCTTTTAAACATTCCCGACACACTGCTGCAATTTGTCCTTCATTCATGATTGTTTCTGTGACAACATCTGTCAAGGATCCACCGTTAAGGTATTCCATGACTATCTGTAGCTCATGTTTATCTTCCGGAAAATAACAGTCTAATAATTTTACAATGTTAGTATGCGTGCATGTTTTCATGACTTCAATTTCTGTTATTAGCTTCTTTTTGTTATGCTGGTTCATGAGGTCTGTCAATTTGATGACAACTTCTTTTTCCAAATATTTTGCTATGTGAAACGTTCCTGTGGCTCTGAAAAAGGAAATTCATCAATATGGTCCTGCCCCTGTACACTAATTCATTTCAGAGGTCACAAATCTAACAATGTGATCTCCATGTTTTCTAAAGTATAAAATGAATCCGGAAAATAGTAGCCAGGACTGACCTCCAATAACCAAAAGCAGAGCCAACTGGGGAGGAGATTTCAGTTACAAAATATCAGTAATAAGAATTTCTTAGAAAATACAGTAAATAGAAAACTAGTTGATGCTATGGTATCATTTTAAGATATCAAAACAAGAAATGTGTGTACTATCTTTAGACATGTTTAATGGTGAATGTTTTTTTTCTGTACAATATATGGACTCTCATAAAAGAAAGGGACGAGAGGCATGGATAATAATTGATTTCTCTTTTCATTGATTGAAAATTATGAAATTTACAGATGAACTTTTACATGTAACTTACCCTGTTCTGATTTCGTTTTGAATTACATATTTTTGCGATGCATCACCGGGTGAGGCTAATGTTTCTACAAAAGTGAAAAAAAATATATATATATATATATATATATATATATATATATATATATCTGTGTGTGTGTGTGTGTGTGTGTGTGTGTGTGTGTGTGTGTGTGTGTGTGTGTGTGTGTGTGTGACAGTATGTATGTTGATTTATCGAATAAACAGAATGAAAGTATATACACTGCAAAATGTATGTAATTGAATTTCGATCAATATACAAGCGATTTGCAATGGCTAAAGTTTTCATTCTCTCGAAGTTATTTCCTTCATAAAATGCGTAAATAAACCCCCGAAACATCAAATTCGATTGAAGTCTAGATTTTAAATATCTTTGTAATTGAATCCGGAAAGTTCGAAGTCCCAGTAATTATTGGTAAATGTACCAGAAGGAAATGCCGTAAGCCAGGCATATCCGAAAAAACGACTTTTATATCCTAACCTTGGACATTTCAACAGTAAGACGAACGTGCTTTGATCACGCGGCAACTAGTAAGTATAATTCTAGCACGGTAAAGTTTAAAACACATCCAGTCTCATTTTTATCATAACAGAGGTGACAGGTTTGTTTTCCAGTGCAAAAATATTTTTACACAGTATCGCAATTTATTTTACCAATTTTATTCAAACGTTCGTATGGGTTTTTGTAGCGTAATCGGTTATATAACTTGTCTCTTGCGATTTAGCATTTTATAACTCGAATTTCAGTTTTGACTTTTTTAAAATAATTCATTGTCACCACAATTGCATGTCGTGGTTATTGTTGTTTATTGTTATATCTGGTGGTAGACCTAAATGTTTGAAGTTTTAATAAACGTTTTATAACTGTTGTTTTACATTCTTTGTGTATATTTTTGTTTTGTGTTTAATATGCAGGCCTATTTGATAAGTAAATTTTTTTGTTGTTTTGTGTGTGTGTGTGTGTGTGTGTGTGTGTCTTTGTCAGTGCGTCTGCTCTTTTTATGATTGTTGTTGTTTTATGTGTTTCTTATTTTAGTGTGTATGTGTGTGTTAACTAGTTTGTACGTCCGTTTTGGGTTTTGGGGTTTTTTTTTTTTGGTTTTTTTTGTTTTTTTTTTTTTTTTTTGTTCTTGTTTTTGTTTTTGTTTTGTTTGTTGTTTGTTTGAAAAGTTAACGCATGCCAGACAATTACAGTGGTAACACACGGTACCGGATCGCCAATACCTAAGGCACATCTTGTTTGAATTTAAATATGAACCATTGTTCGTATTTTGACTCGCATGTAACCATTGATTTTAGAATGATCATCGACCTAAAAAGATTTGCATTTAAAATTAAAAGTAATAATAGAATCGTCAATAATTGTTTTTTTTTTTTTTTGGGGGGTGGGGTTATTATTATTTGTTTAACAGAAATATCAACGGTTTTATAGTTATTGTGTTAACTTTAGGATGCGATATCTAGCCTGAACCCTACCTTTCTCATTGCACATAATTTTATATATTGGATAAATTGTGAAGCAATCATAACAGCTTATTGCAGGAGTTTTTACGCATCTACCAGATAAAAATACTAATAATTCCGTCTACATCCAGACTGGCAATCCACTAATAAAACTCATTTTATCCCTCAGCAAACACAATCCATACAAAACATAAATGGTACGGCCCATGAATACCCACTGTACATTAAACGGGAGGTCAATATGTAGACTTCTATGTCGAACATTCCACCCCGATTAAAAGGGGGGGGGGGTAATTCAGATTCAGTCCGAATTTCGGGCTAGTTAGCTCCAGACACTGAACTATGAACTATTTATCCATACATAATACATCATTGATAGATTTATTTAACCTGCAATCGAAGTGGGTGGAGGTGTCGGGATTATAATCTCAAAATATATTTTGGAATTATCCAGTTTGGAAGTTTGATGAGATTTGAGAATTTCAATACACAAAATACAATTCCCTCCGTGGTATGCTTCCCAGAAATGTTAAATTTTAAAATCCCAGAGGATTAGTTATCTCAATGATATTTTTACCAAATTTTGCAATAAATTTATTATTCAAGTAAACACACACAAATCATACTGACTTGTACTGATTTTATTTTCAAATAAGTAAAGGTCACATATCTAAATCGGCATGTAACAGATATTACATTGTTTATTTGTTAAAAATACGAATCATAACAATTGAACCTGTATCCTGCATACCCCTGTTTATGGAAATTGACTGTGGAGTTATGGTTCTTGACAAAACCAGCTGTGCCACTTGACCTTGGTATACCTATACTGAGTGGAGGAGTGAGTGACATAATTGTTAATCAGCAACAATGGGCAAAGAATGCTAGATACAGATTGCCGTAAGTATTGGCTCGGGAGATGTAAAAATAAAGCAAGACGTGAACCTGATAAATTTCCTTCTTAAGCCTTCTTAAGTATTTAGTAAATGTATATTAACCATCTGTTAGAGAATGTTTGTGCCATAGGCAGTTAAACGTGACTTGGTATCTATAATGGTATAATTTAATTCTTTAACTTCTTGTAAGTTTACAATAAAAACTAGTCATAGTTTTCAGATACCTTAAGACCAATTTGGTGGAAATCTACCAAAATAGGTAGGGAATGGCTTTGTATTGGATTGGTGAACACTTCAAACAAATCTATATTGAATGTTTGACCAAATAAATATATTGAATTCCTGGAAATACCCAATACCCGACATTTTTATCCATACTTGAGAGGCTGAGCTTAAAATGGAAGGATACTTTCAAGTTAAATAATAGAAGCACTGATATAAATGATACGATGGTGATTTGGGGTAAATTAAAGATCGGGTGAAAATCATTTCTTTATTAAAGGGGCAACAATAACCAGGGGCGAATATTTCCATGTATATCGCACTTACGTAATCTTGCACTGAATTCCTCATCTGTAATATCTTCTGTCTACAAAGAAAAGCATTTACATAGATCACATAGAAAGACGACACAGCTCGAAATAGCATCAAACATTAAATTAAGGAAATATTCTCAAATCATTGCTGCATTTGGGCAAAGTGTTTATGTATTCCCCTAAATAAATTTCAACTGCTGTCTTTCTGCAGACTTCGTAGGATTTACAAGAAGGTAAAATGAAAGGGATTATTGTACAGATTCTAAAACTTAAACTAGTGTTTAAACAAGTTACCGCTTTACTGGCACTAGGACTTTCAGCAATCACATTGTTACCATCTGTATGTTGAAGCAGGGGAGGCAACCCGTCGTCCAAGTTTTTATCACTGTCTAATTCATTATCGGATTCGTCTATCGCTGTAGCGCAAATAAACATTTTCTATATTTTACCTTCTTTTTGAAAGACATCTTTACGATGATTTGATTTAAACATATTTTATTGTTTCAAACAATAGGATGAGACACAAGTTATTACAACTTAGATTGTCTTCTCCTTAATCAATTTACATATATGGCTAAAAATGTAGAGGTCACAATGAATGTATACATGTAAATAGGAACATAACAACAGAAAAGAATACAGGTAAATAAATGGGTGATTGGGTAACCAACGTATATACATATACACGGAAAGTACTACATATACTGGTGAGTTGATCATGATATAATTTTAACTATTGAAAAAATATTGATATTGCATTATAACAGTAAATAGGCATCTAATAAAAACTAGCTACACACACGATGGCCATTTATTCTATCTAATGTCTTTAAAAACAACATCCCTTGAATCTTCCCCAGCTTCTCATCATTTCCTTCCAGGTAGCACACTCCAAAGTACTTACACATTGGATGCCCCCATTATGCAATAGTTTGATTTTAACAAAAACTACGAACTACCGTTCATGTTTATAAAATAATAAAGCAAAGTACACTCCGTGAGAGATACGGACAAAGAAAAGGGGGATTTGACAGACTCCAGATAATTCGCGATTTGTTGCTGTAGAGGTTTCACGTAAAAAATAAATAAATAAATAAATAAATAAAAAAAATAATAAATTAAAAAAATAAACTCTATGTTCGTGCTTTCGTGAGTGACCACATATGCACACCCCATGTCCCTTCTAAAACGAAAATTAATTCCCAGTTAAAAATTAAAAACGATTTGTCGTTTCAATAAATTTTTGGATAGATTTGGCTAACAGTTTGTTCTCGTCTAATGTCAGATTATTGTCACCATACAGAAAGTTATGAAGATTTTTGTGGTTATACCAAGAGAGGTCGGAAGGAGTATGTAACTTTGGTTTATATATTGGGTACACTCAAAGAAATAATGTTGTGCATTTTCACATGCGCTGCCACATTCGCAGGAAGGGTCGGTAATGATATTAGCATAGAATAAGTCATATTTAAGGGAACTGGCTCTATTTCTCAGTCTGCAGTGGAGTATGTTTAATTTCCTTTTACTCTGGTAACAGTTAGCTTGATATAGTATAGGGGATATTTCCTCTTTCCTGATAGTTTTCCTAAATATAGGTAAGGAATTTAACTCTTTTAATTCATTTGGGAGATTATTCCAGTTTTTAAAAGTATCTGGTATAAAAGAAGATTCAGTTAGATTTAGCCTATATCGGGGTAGTTGAAAGTTGTTATTATTCCGAAGTCTATATGACGATACATCAGAGACAAAGGGAGGTAAGAGTGACTTTAGATATGCTGGTACTTCATAATTTTTAATTTTATACAGGAGAGTCAGTTTTCTATATTCTCGTCTTTGTTTAAGTGTTGTCCATCCTAACTCTTTGTAAATGGAGTCCTTTCTAGTAAAAATAGGGAGGCCGATTATAATTCTTGCTGCTTCAAGCTGGATGCTTTCTAATCTATCTGAAGTAGAAATATTACAATTATCCCAAAGTTCACGGGCGTATTCGAGCAATGGACGAATAAAGACAAGATACATTTTTTCTAATTTTTTTCGACTTAGTGTATATTTAAGTTTTCTTAAGGTAGATATATATTTTGAACTAGATTTAATGATATTGTCAATATGAAAATTCCATTTAGCCTCATTACTGAAATAAACACCCAAGTGCTTGTGATGGTCTGTTAGAGGAATAGTTTTGTTATCAAAAAAAAAATTGAGGTTTTGGTTCTGTAGCTAGTTTTGAAATTAACATTATTTCTGGTTTTTGGGGATTGAAATTCATAAGCCACTTTTCTGACCAAATTTTCAGTTTTTCCAGGTCTTCATTTATAGTTATTTCAATTTCGTTCAAATCTGGGGATGAGAATGCAAGTGATGTGTCGTCAGCATAAAGCCTGGCTAAAGATACTAGTGATTCCGTTATATCATTTATATATAGAAGGAAGAATAGCGGACCTAATACCGAGCCTTGGGGGACACCTGCTCTTACAGGTTGTTTTGATGAAGAGTGATTTTGGATTACCACTGCTTGTTTCCTATCAATAAGATAATTTTCAATCCATTTTAAATGTTTTCCTTGAATTCCGTATTTTTCAAGTTTCAAAAGAAAGCCTGTATGCCAAACACGGTCAAAAGCTTTAGAAAAGTCGCAAAATACAAGGATAGTATGCTTGTGATTTTCCATTGCTAAGAGGACCGAGTGGTAAATTTTCAATTAATTGGTGGGTTGTTGTGAATGATTTGGAATAAAACCTGATTGTAAATTATATAATAGTTTATTAGATATAAGATTATTATAGATATTATTCGAAAATTTTACCTACACAGCTAAGGAGGGAAATTGGTCTGTAGTTTTCTGGAAGGGAGGGGTTTTCTTTTTTGAAAATTGGAGAAACGTTTGCTTCATTCCAAACTGATGGGAACACAGAGTTATTTATAGACCAGTTGAAATTATAAGACAAAGTTTTGCAATTTCGTTTGTGACTAATTTAAGCATTTTGTGACTGATCCCATCGGGACCCGACGCTTTGTTTGGTTCCAAAATGTTTATAATATCAATTATTTCAGTTTCATTAATAACTATATTACTCAGAATAGATTCCGTTCTCTTTTGGAAATTTGGGATTGTTGTCGGTGGGTTTTCTATTTGTGAGATTGATACAAAGTAGTTGTTTAATATTTACATTTTCAGTTTCATCATCTATGATACACGATCTATTACTGTCGAATAATGGGGGAATATTGGCATTGGTTTTTCCTTTCATACGTAGAATTTTCCAGTAAGTTTTTGGTTTGTCCGAATTTCCGTCAATTGGAGTGTCAATATTGTCAAAGAATTGTTCACGTGCATATTTTTTCATATTATTTATTCTGTTACGTAATTTTTTGTATTTATCACGAATATGTGCTGAATTTGTCGTTTGGAGTTTCCTGCGTAGCCTGTTCCGTCGTCTCATTTCTCTACGTAATGTCTGCGTCATCCACGGTTTGTCATCGTTTCGTACGATTATATATTTACTTGGTATTGTGTTTTCAAAAAAAGTAAGAAGTTGTTGTGTAAAAAATAATACCATATCATTAATATTGTTAAATTTTGAAAGTCCCGTCAACCAAGGAAAATAATTTATATCAGTTGTCAATTTTTCCTTATTTGTCTTGTCGTATAACCAAATTTTCCGTCTGAAATTTTTTTTTTAGTGAAATTCGTTTCTATTTGTACAAAGACAGCACTGTGGTCACTAATATTTCTGTCGATGAGTATGACGTCGTCATACGTCGCTTTGATTGTGTAACTAATTACAAAGGGGTCTAAAAGTGTCTGAGTAGTGTCTGTTACTCTGGTTGGGAGGTCTATAATATTTTTTTATGTTATAGCGGCTGAGAATATGATGAAATGCACTGTTTGTCGTGTTTAGCATATCAATATTTATATCTCCTGTAAGTATCAAATTAGTTGTTGTTTCAAGAGCTAAGTTTAAAGCATAATCGAGACGATCCCATATGCCAGAATTATTAGTTACCCAATGAGGTCTATTATATATTCCCTAGGGTGTAAATAAATTATTATTTAGTTGGGAATTGAATCCATATGTTTTCATCGTTGCCAAATCTCCAAATCAGATCGGCGTATAAACAGGGATGTTTTCATGTACATATATTGCTACTCCTCCCCCAAACATATTTCTGTCTTTTCTAAAAATTATTGAAAAATTGTCTAGTTTGATTGAGTCATCGGGCACTGAAGGGTCTAGATGTGTTTCAGTGAGACAGAGTATATCTATATCCTTTGTAAAAGACTGTAGGAAATCAATTTTATTACGAATACTTCTAATATTTAGATGCATAATATTAATACCACCCGTAACTAATGAAATTATATCTTCAGATGATGATAACGATGATGATGATGACAATGATGAGTTTTGAAAGTTAGAAATAGGTCCAGGGTTTTCTTGGACATCAACGGAGATCAGGAGCAGAAAAGATATAATAATAACATAAGTGTTTATATTTCCATACTGTACATGTATGCAATTAAGAACAAATATATAAACCCAAGCTTTTATAATATTTACAATTATATTGTAAAATGACTCCGGACTTTTGTACATCTGATACGTGAACCTCACACTAGTAGTTCGGGAAAGAAATGTACCCACAGAGCATCTCCACTGTTCAAGACAACAAGACATTATACGGTTGATATAGCGTCAATTAAGAGAAACGTCTGTGGGCGCCGTCCTTTGAAGTGAAATGCGTAACAAAAATCAAATTAGATGGAGCTGTCAAACGGGTCAAAGAAAATAATAAAGAAACAAAGAAACAAACAAGTATATACAATAAACAACGTGGAATAGTAGAAAAAAGATGATTGAATACAAGATAAAGGTTTCTTGGCGTGTAATTCATGACAAGTATGAGTAAGCCTACCTGTTAATGGGCAGTAGGATTGGAGTAAATAATATGGTTTGATCATATAAATGAGTTTGTGCAGTGAAAACTAAAAAGTTAAATTCAGTGAGATATGTGTACATGTCCTTTTACAGATGTCGATATAGATACATGCATACAGTCTCTCTCTCTCTCTCTCGTCTCTACTCTCTCTCTCCTCTCTCTCTCTCTCTCTCAGTAAAATAAACGACAATGCTGGTTTATCTAAATAATTGTCTTCAGGATTTCTAGACTAAATGTAATTTGGATTATTGAATAATGCTAGCATGTATATCGTGATAATAACACACACACACACACACACACACACACACACACACACACACACACACACACACACTGACATCCATAGATCCTATGAACATGTTCGTTCTGACGAATGAATGTAGTTTTCACAGTTCTGCGATAAACTTCACATGGTTAAAATATACAACAAAGTAATGTTCTTGGTGTATTACAACCAGTCCGTGCAGTTCAATTTACTGGGTCAGACTAGTGCATTAAGTCCAACTCATCTTTGTTGTATACCTAGTTGAAGTATGAATAGTGACAATCGAATAAGGGGTTTTGTAGTACATGCATGGTAGTTTGATGGATGTCTTATAATAAGAGTACAGTAAATAAATAAAAGTCTGAGAAACAAGAAATTGGTACATTTTATAGGAGTGAAAGTCATAACTCTATAATTGTTATATTATATTTGTTGATCAGTTGAGGGATTGTGTTCAAGCAAGACACAAGCATTTTAGGACCGTCCTTTGACTTCTTTGCGAAGATGGTCCCATCTCTGGTCCAAAAAGAGTTAATTTGTTTGGCATGTCGCGCTTTATTAAGTTCGTTTACAATTTGTTGACGCTTTGATGTGAGAGATTCTACTATCATGATTCCGTCTGAATTTCCCTTTAGTTTCTTTTTAGATGTGTATACGGCATCTTTGTCATAATAACGGACAAAGCGAGCGATGACATTTACTCTGTTGTTTTTCACTTGACCAAGGACATGACAACGTGATATTGCTTATGAGACCGATCTTTAATCCGAGGAACTTATTGCAAATCTCAAATATTTTCGGTAGTGGATCAAATGATTGGGTGCGTTGGTCGGCTGGTACAGGTATTCTGAGAAATTTCAGACAAGTTCTCCTAGAGTACTGCTCCTGGATTTCGAGTTTGTCCTCATGAGACCGTATAGTGGGACTCTAAACTCTTTTGATTTTGTTTTGCTGTTCGTTTAATTTTGTTTCTTGAGCAGACAGTTTAGTGTCGACAGGTTCAACAACACTCTTTATCAAAGCTTGATTGCTGATTGCAGTCTTTACACTTTTGTTAATAATTTCTTGTATTTTACCATCGTTGTTTATACATTCAACAAGTTTATTTTCAATATGAGGGGTAATGGCTTCAAGCAGTGTATGTTGAATTGTATTAGCTACAAGTGTGGCAATGGGCTGTGCGAGTGCCTGGACAAGATGGTTGGTGAACGTAGGATCCGCCACCGCGAGTCCATGAAAGTACTATCAATTGATTGTGTTGGTTTGTCAGACAAAGTGATTGCATTTTCAGGAGAGTCATAATGGAGGTGTTTTTTCGTTAAAGATGCGTCACTGTCATCAGGAGAGCACAGTTGTCTTTTGGATTTAAACATGCTAACATCTGGAACGGGTGAGGCATACGTAAGCGCCTGTTCATGTGTAATGATAGATGTTGAATTAGGGATAGAAGTGACTTGGGTTAGAATTGGAATCACGGACGAGGTTTACCTGGTCAGCCATATTGTCTCACCTGTGTTCATAGGAGTACAAAGAACTGAACATCCAAATTCAAAATATACGGAAATTGACTCTCAACAAACGTATTTTCACAGTCAACAATGCAAGTTTGACATTCTACAAAATCATTATGTCACTTTCAGGTGCATATAATGCATATTACCTGCACATATAGATGTGATAACTCCTCTCCGAAATTAAACCCACTCGCTAAAACATCACGTGACCTTACCATGATTTCCGATGATGGTATAGCAGCAACAGGATTCTGATTTTCTTCTTCACTGCTGTAAGTTGTAAGAAAATGAATCTCTATTGTAGGCATCAGTGTTATCACACAGTATCAAGGTTATCTTATTTGATAGAAAATGGGAGCAAAGTTTACTTTATTGCAAAACACTTTCACTGGGGTAAGCTAAATCTTAATTTTTTTCCTTAGCCCTATAGATTATACACATCCAACATTTGAAGATAATGAGGATCTTGCCAATTGTATCACATTGATAACGACTACACACTCGTTTCCTACGCAACGGACATTAGAACACACAGATTGTTGTTCCTATCATGTTATTTCATCAACCTGAATATCAGTTATTTCCAATATATCCAATGTTATTCTATAGCAGATGCCATAGTATGGAACACTTAGTTTTCTCTATGTCTTATTGCATACACTGATAATCAATACAATCACATGTATCAATGGTTTTATTATGAACTGCTGAATAAGATTTTCATTTACAATATACATATAGCTGGAGATAATTGTCTAGTTCAAATCTCAACGAACGCTGTTATCTACACTGGGTAACTGAGCAGACAGTATTTTCGTAATCCCAGAGTAACCATAAATCATATATAGAAATGTTTTCTCTCTCTCTCTCTCTCTCTCTCTCTCTCTCTCTCTCTCTCTCTCTCTCTCTCTCTCTCTCTCTCTCTCTCTCTCTCTCTCTGACATGTATCAAAATCGAAGAACGCCAAATAGTGCGCAAGGAAAGCTACTTGTCATACATTCCGTGATAAGTCAGTTATTGATATACAGGAAATACATGTAGGTCAATTACAAATCAATTTCATTACTTACGTGATGTCTGAATTTTGCAATAATGCATTCCATGGTTCAAATCCTACATGAAAATTGTGTCTCACTGCTGTTGGGTATCCAATGTCCATTGGTGGATTGTCTGATGAAGAGTCAAGCTATAAATATAAAAAAAAATCTCAGATACCAAAGTATAAATCAATAGAATGTCCAGGACATGCATACAACTCCGGTAAAAATGGACAAACACGGATCTCTGGAAACCAAAAGGTGGGATCAGGTGCCATGGAGGGGTATACATCCTCTGTCGACCGGTCACACCCGCCGTGAGTCCACAGTCAAGTCCAATGCGTGAGGAGTGTATCCTCGTCACAACTGGTACAAACGTCTCAACAACCACCAACGAAAAGGCAACTCAACATTTTACTTAGTGAAACAGAGTAGTCGCAAACAAGACTATTATACCGACCGTAAAATTTGCCGAACGTTGACATTAAACGTGGTTTTCGATATCCCTGTGTCAATAATTTGTCAGTGAGTAGTTTACCTCATATGTTGTACACGCCCTGGCATATCGGATCATTTGTGAAATATAAACTCCATATGCAGGTGACTAAGGGGTATTACTACTTAAATGTGGGCAATTTATGATGGGGAAGCCGAAATCGTCGCATTTGTTGTATAGCTTACTTGCTAATGTAATATGCCTAAGTATGAAGCGTGTGTGCTTGACTCTGTTGTATCTTTCAGTTCTAGTTCGCTGGGATATATCGCATTGACATATGTATGAAAATTGTCATTATTATTTAACAAAACATCATCGATATATCTAAATGTCAAATTAAAGGACACCGCTAACTTCTTCTTCTTTTTATTCATCAGTTTCTGAATGCAGTCTGCTTCGTATGAATAAAGGAAGAGGTCAGCCAATAAAGGGGCACAGTTGGTTCCCATAGGGATGCCGACAGTTTGTTGAGACCACGTCTCCGAAAATTACAAATGTATTGTCTCTTAGAAATTCCAGCAAGTTTTATATCAACTTCAATGTATTTATGTGTAGAATCAGAGTGGTGTTTGACGAAATACCTATCCTGATAGCTAATCAGTAGATATTTAAATTTCGGGTACCACCTCTAGTGACAAAACAGTTGTCTATAATGCTAAAATGTCTCTCTTTTATTTTTATGTGGAATAGTTGTGTAAAGAGTAGAAAAGTCATACGTTTTGATACTGTGAAATCGAGAAAAATTGTGTGCCTTCAAATTTTCTAAAAGTTGTTTAGAATTTTTAAGTATCCACATCTGATTTACATCGCTTCTGGAATAAGCAACTATACAATATTGTTGAAGTTTTTCCTTAACGGCTGTCAATATTTTGGTAAGGAGTAAAAATAAAGGTTTGGTAGAACATTTGCTGGATCCTGCTATGTATCTTTGCTTATATGTGGTTTTATAAAGTCTAGGTATCAAATATAAATGTGATAGCTCGAAATCGGAATACATTGCAGGTATATTAAATGAGCGTAATACAGACACTTGATTTTGAAGGATCTCGTCCTTTGAAAGTGAACTACGTGTGTATTTAGGATTTCCAGAATTCGTATTTAACCCAAGTTCTTCTAATAAACAATTATAGTAATATGCCTTACAAATAAAAACTATATTATTTGAGGTTTCGTCTGCTGGTGCCAGTACATATTGGTCATGTAATCTATCCAGTTCAGTTACTACTTCTGGTCCGTTGTATGAACGATGTGCGTGACTTCGTTTACGTCTTACATTAGAATTTAAAAATTCCATCACATTAACACCATTACACAGTGGGCTTGATAGATTGTATACAAAAGTATAAATCTTCAATACGTTTGGGAGATAATATAGAACACTTGCAAATGTTAGTCAAATATTGACCTCCGTAAATTACAGTGGAAAAAGGTGACAAGAAGAAGTACGCATTCCCCGTTCACCGGTCACACCAACTGTGAGTCCACAGTAAAATCAAATGAAATCAATATTTAATTAATCCTCGTCACAACCGCTACTTCATATTGTGAATCAAAGTAATTGTATACAAGTCCATTATACTATCCATAAATGTTGGGAACGTTGACATCAGATGCGATTCTCGAAATCCCTGTGATAATAACTTGACAGTAAATAGTGTACCTCTCTGTAAATGAAATGCTTATATGTTGATAACGCCCTGGCATATCAGATTCGCTGAAGTTTCTCCTTAACTGTTCTCAGTATTTGGTAAGGGGTGAAGATAAAAGTTTTACGGAAGATTCGCTCGACCCTGCTATGTTCCTCTGTTTGAATGGGATTGATGAGGTTTGGGTACCCAATACAAATATG
>BROG01002101.1:0-16264 GCA_030159075.1 Atrina japonica | reverse complement strand
CTCTCTCTCTCTCTCTCTGAAACATTATTGCTGGAAAGTAAATAATTAAAAGAAAGCACAAAGTTGTATGCCATTGGCTCGTGATCTTGATGTGCACATTTGCATATTAAGAAATACTGATTATTTCATTGGGATATAGATTATCTCTCACTTATTGAATATTCATTTATTTGTCAGTGATATTGCTTAGTGTTCATCTTACGTTTTCTGATGCAAAAAAGAAGAAAACAAATATCGAGATGTTCTTATAAAAACTTAATGTTAAAAGGAAGGATATCCTAATATAACTACCTACATGCATTTCAAATAGTCTAATATCATAAAAAAAACATTTTTATATTTTTTGTCTTTTGTTCTGCATTACCATTTGTCCAGGTACGTTCATGTCTGTCACTGTGTGCTACGAAACTGTTCTAGCAAATTTAATTTAGCGTCAACTTCTCTGATTGCATAGAAAAGAGATAGACAAACCTTCCCATATCTTTTCCAATGGTCGGCGGTTTGTTTCATCAAAATGTAATAAAATTATTATTGCATTACTTTTGGTTCGGTATGTGAATTCAAGGAGTAGAAAAAACAATATCAACATCGTTCTTCGGCCTCGGTGGATATTGTTTTTGTACTCCATCATTTCTCATATCAAACCAAAAGTAGTGAAATAATTGTATGACATTTAACAAGAATACAAGTCAACTCCCAAATGTTATCTTACACGAAGTCCCGAGTGTGAGATCAAGCCTTTTTAGATTAAGCATACATATATTAACATACATCCACTGTATGTATGAGATATATATCTAATCATCATATACTATAATCCAAAGGGGACATGACGGTAAATGTCTTTTACATTCTATTGAGTCCTTACTTGGAATCATTTGTTTAAAAACAATATGCTGAATAATTGTTTTTCAGTGACAGGAATTTTTTTTGACAGAAAAAGAAATAGAATTTATTGAATTCAAGTCATTGACAGCGCACCTGTGACGAACTAGTACACAAATATAAACTTACTGTTTTCAGTACGGTTACTTCAGGCAAATGCTTTTATGATCCCCAGGTAAATTCATATAAATAGAAAGAAAAAAAGTAGCAACTTGCAATTCAATCAGAAGTTCCCAGCAGGAAATTTCCAGCTACCGATAGAATGATATATAGTGCGACAAAAGCAAATCCCACCGTTAACTAACATTACACAGTTAAATTTATATATAATAATTGTATAGTTGGCTGTACAGGTAGATATAAATATCCACTAACTGCATATCCGGGCAGTTCATTTACGATGATGATCACAATATTACATATTAACTGACTATCACCGATTAAATATTTATGTTTTTTTTTCGTTTGCTGTACAGGTAGATATCGACTTGCAGTCACTGCCGATTTGTGTTCATATTTGAACCTTTAAATTGTATCATGTGTGTCCAACTATTAACTTTCAGTCTACCTGTGTTAGTAATAGAAGTTTTACATCCTTGGATAAACTATTTCTATGGACGTCATCGCATGAGAAGTTTGTTTTAACCACCTTATCCATGGAATGGCTTCGGTACATTTTTGATACAACCTACACAGCCAAATGTTGTGACGTGGATTTTATGTGAATCAACATTTAACATGATTACTTTTACGTGAATTCAGCGTGAAATTCGATTCATGTGAAATTTTATATTAAATCACATGAACAAAATACGCCTGTTAAATGGCTTAAAGCCACTTTTCTTCACTTGAATCAACATTTGACGTGATATTCACGTAAAATTAACGTGAACTGCACGTCATATTTCCACATACAAATCGGGTTCACTTCATGTGAAATTGGCGTTGACAAAGTTTCCCTCTGTAAAATGGCCTAACTTTCAATTTTAATCATCTTAGAAGAAGGGGTGTATAAACAAATTTTAAAATCGAATAATATGAAAATAGATTTCCTATTAACGTACATCTTTTTAAAATAATTAAAATTCCAAGAAAATACTTTCTCGGACATTTAATTTATTAATTTGAGTTTAAGTTTGATAAACGCCAACTTAACTGACATTTAAATGTATCGATAACAAGTGTATTGTCTGCTGTACAGGTATAATATGAACTTCCATATTCTGCAGATCCAATGAATATATAAACATATTTAATTGTTTTAGTTGTTTATCATATGTACATTTTGGATGCAATAATGAAATTGTAATAACAAATATTCAAAATTATATATATATATATATATATATATATATATATATATATATATATATATATATATATATATATATATATATAACACACTTACTGTAAAACTTTTCAGATGATAACCATCTATCGATGTAATATTATACCTTAATAAACACTCGCTTAACTGACAATCGCCTTTTAAATAAGATTTACAAGGATTTTGTCGTCTGCATTAAATATCAGGTAGATATGGACATGCACTCACTGCAGATCTGTATTCATATTTAACCATTTAAATTGTGTATTATGTATGTACAATTATTTACCTGTTTACCTGTGTTAGATATGTATGTACATGTTTTTCGTCCGTGGATTAACTAGAGTGGAATCTCAGTTAATTCACGGATAAGTCGAAATCCCGGTTAAGTCAAAGTCGATCGGCCCGTCCCGATTATTTTACTATATATTTATACTACTTTCATTCCGGATATCTCAAAGTTTTTATCTCGAAGTTTCGCTTATCTCAAAGTATTTTTCTGGTCCAAAGTATCGAAATATTACAGAATTGTCGCTTGTTATCTCGAAGAGACAATCGACTTCCGTTAACGAGCCAAGATGAAAGTGTAATTAATAATCGGTTAAGTCCAATTTGAATTAAGGAGTACCCTAAGTAGGTCTATTTATTGTCTAATAGTACTATCTGAGCCAAATATTACTTAAGCTCAAAATAATCGGCTAGTACCGAAATAGCAGGTACAGGGTTAATGTTTGAAAGAGTACCTAGAGAAACCCACGCAACCGAACAGTAGGTGCGCTAACCACTGCCAATGCCATTAAAGGTAAATTAACTTATCAGCATAATAAATAAACATGCTCATGTTTATCTCTATCTATGATATATGTTTCAAATATTTCCTTTGCATCTAATAATCTATAACATATTACCTAATTATATGCAGATCTAATATAAAAATCTCAAATACAAAAATATAAATCATTTGGATGTCCAGGATATAGGTACAAATCTGGTAAAAATGGACCTCTTGAAATCAAGAGGTGGGATCAGGTGCCGTGGAGGAGTAATTGTTTTTTGTTTATGGTCTCGGGCCCAGAACTCGATCTGAGATTTTCTCAAACCTATACAAAAAATAGTAATAGATCCTTTTGTTAAATTTTCCTTTGATATATGAGTCAAATTATTATCAAATTGTTAGTCTACCTTTGAATTTTTCACTCAGTCAGAACCTGTGTCAAGCCCAAAATTGTATGAATGTTGGAAAGCGGTATCGCTTTATCTCCCTTGCTTTTTTGAAAAATGTGTTTGAGGTACTTGTCAAGATGCTACAAGGTTTTGATTTGAACATAGGTCTTCTCCAAATACAAATAGTAAATTTCACCAACCACATCGTTATCAATTATTTATTTGTCCATTGATAAAATAGTGTTTTGATAAATACGTAAATAAACCTATTATTCCTGTTGGTAGTTACCATGCTATATTCAGTGTGTGTTTTTATATACAGAACGCAATATACTTCCTGGTTTTGTAATATTACGCATTTAAACTAACCATGGACAGTAGACAAATTCCGATGGTGTTTTTTATTTATTGTTTTGGGCTTTTGTACACTTTTATTGATGAAGTTGAGTTATCCGGTAAGTAAATAATTCAATAGAATGTATTTAGTTATATTCAGAGTACTAAAAATATTGCTACAATTTACTCGATTTCGTGATTATGTAATACGGGTATTTTAGCACTAATTATATACACGGAAATGTCCATTACTATCGAACAATGTATTTCAAATAATATTTTTAATTTTACCCAAACATTACAGTTGTATCTTCATCTTAATTAAACAGATGTACATTATATAAAATTTAACCTATACAAGACTACAAACTTTTCGTGTTCTAATTATAGATATATATCGTAACCATCCATTGTTATCATGTACAGTTCAACAGGTTTATCGCATGTAGACGGAAGTAAATATATTGTATTTTACAAAGAGTGCTATTCAACATTTTCTATAAAATTTTATGCAGCGCATAAATAAATGTTTTAATTTGGAACATTTCACATTTGCTAGTGTGTTTGTGCTTATGAAGATTGATGCCAAAATGTCTATATTTATTTAAAAATTGACGAACTTTTCCAAATCATAAATCTCACTTAAAGATAAAAGATAAAACTTTCCAAATTAATGACCAAACCGATTTTTGAAAGTTCAAAAATCTTGACAGTGTTAGCAAAACTTATCCGTTGGACAAAACCTAAGAAAAGTAAACCCTCTAAAATACCGTAGTAATAATAATAATAGCTATACCTGAGCTTTAGAAAAAGCTTTGTTACAGCTCTAAGTGATCTATAGAGCAGATATAAGAAGCCATGAATTTGATACCAAAACCAATCTTTAAAAGAAACTTTGGAACGTTTTATAGTTGAAAATTTCAAATTGGGCTGTGACCTTGAGCTTTAATCTGATGACCTTCAAAACTCACACAAATATTCTACAGCACATTGCCGACAAATATTCTTCTCTAACCTATATATAACAGTTCTATAGATTTTGAACTATTTTCAGTTGAAATGTTCAAATTAAACTGTGACCTTGACTTTTGATCCGATGACCTTGACATTTCACACAAAAATTCTATAGAACATTACCTACAAATCTACTACACTAACATATATATAAGTTCTATAGTTTTTGAGCTATTTTGAGTAGAAATTTTGAAATTAAGCTGTGGCTTTTACCTTTGATCCAATGACATGGAAACAAATATTTTTCAGCACATTGCATTCAAATCTTCAACACTAATACATATTCTGTAGAATTAGAGCTATTTAGATTTGAAATTTTCAAACTGAGTTGTGACATTGACGTTTGATTCGATGACTTTGAAACTATATACAATATAATTCTACATCTCTTTCTCTACTAATGCTCTACACTAAACTGTATATAAAAGTAACTGTTGTATAGTTTTCGAGCAATTTTTAGTTGAAATTTTCAAACTAAGCTGTGATCTTGACCTTTGAGCCGATGACCGTGGAATTTCATATGAATATATTCCAGCCCATCCTCTACAAAAAACTGAGTTCTATGGCTATACTATATTCTGATAGTTGAAGATATATTTAGAATTCTCTGTGAACTTAACCTTGAAACATTTTATCTTAAAACTTTTTAGCCTGTGTAACTTCTGAAACGGAACTACATTCACATGCTAACGTTTATAGTAAAATTACATAATTTCCGAGACATTTTGACATTTATGTAATTTTGAGCACACGAAAATGACCCCTTATTTTTCAACCTCTGGCAAGCCTTTTTTTCAGGGGACACTCAGATCAAATTTGAAACAAATATGCACAACCTAGTATTTGGCCTTTCAGAAAATCCAAACATTTACTCTTGCTTCAGTAGCTACTGAGATGTGGGATTGATATTGTCTAGAGGAAGAACGTTTTACAGATAAATAAAACATCGTCTCAGGAAGCCTGATTCCCACTGAATAATATTATTATACTCCTGTCATACATTTTGTATTTAAGATGTAACAGAATACGTAAGGAACGTAGCAGCAACACAGTCTATACGCTTAGATGTGTCATACGATGCCCTTGCACATATGTGGCGTATTTTTGAGTCGGCACATACTTCGTACCTATTGCTGTCATGCAATACCGCTACGTAGACATTGCGTTGTACTTGTGGTGCTGCATAAGAACCTACTACGCTTACACATACTCATGCCCTAGCCATGTAACCGGAACAACCTAAATTTACATAAATAATTTTACTCAAAATCTATAAAACAGAAACGAAAATCATTGAAATTCATGACAATATATATACAAATATTTCCGTTTCTGTTTTATAAATTCTAAGTGAAATTATTTCATTAAATTCTTATGAAGAAAGTATTTAGTTGTTTTATTTCCCTATCCAATGTATTTTGACATTCATATCCATATATAAACAATTGATGTTTTGAATATAATTAAATAATTTCTTTTGAAATAGATGTTCTATATAGCTTAGAGCTTTATCTATTGTTACCTTCTTCTTCTACATTATAAATATCATAAACATAATACCATAATTATATTTATATTACAACGAACTATACTTGTATACAAAACTTTCATTGGATAAGATGTTGACATGAAGTGTGATAACTGTGGAAGAAAACGTGGAAATCCGGGTGTGCAACCAAGGGACCGCCATATCATTTCCCTTTAATGATTGTTTGTTGAACTAAACATATATGTCATTTCTATTGGTAATATGAGTTGTTATCGAATAAAGTATTCTTCTTTATTTCTTCTTTATGTAAAATCAGTGGAAATAGCACGAGGAAAAAATGTTAGTTCGACCCGACCTTACGTTTACAACGGATTCGCATTTGTGCCTTCGTTGGCTGTTGATGGAAACACAACAAATAATCTTTTGTGTCATAGCTGTTTGCATACCTCGGCAGACCCCGGTATCAAAGAGGCGTATTTTACAATTGATTTTCGTGGAAACTATTCCATAAACAAGTGGAAATTTATTACAGGGATAATTACACTACTCTGACTTGTCCATCTACGATTGCAAACAGCAACACAAGTAAGCAATATTTATCGTTTATGTTTTTTGTTATATATAACGTACTATGCAATGTCCAGTTTGGCCAACTCTTTAAAATATATATTCGAACTATGTAAATATTTTACATCAATTTCCTCCACAGTTTTCGTATGTCTTCTTGTGACATTATTATACAAAATACGTCCTGATCTTTTACGAGAGATAGAGATTGATAAAAAAAGAAGTGTATTAATACATACATGACAGATTATAGAAATAATGATGATTTGTAAATATTTTCTCTTTTATTAAACTTACGCGTTGCCCTCTTTATTTTTCTTATAGCTTATAGTTAAAAACCGGAAACCGGGATATTATTATTATTATTATTATTATATATATATATATATATAATATATATATTTATATATATATATATATATATATATATATATATATATATATTCTTCGTTACACAAAGCGAACTATAGATTCAAGGGATACAGTATACACATTTCCTCTACAAGTAACTGGCGAAATGGTATCACGTGCTACAGGGATGAATCAAACCCATATCCGGATTTACATGTTAACAATACATGTATAGGAACTGGATCATACCTCACGATATATAACAATAATACTGACCCAAATGGGATAGCAAATATGCCTGTGTTGGAACTATGTGAGGTCAAAGTTTATGGTAAGCGTCTTTATCCAAGTTTTGTTTTATTTAATATGGATGTCAATAAATCTCTTGATTCAACCAACATGGTTTTTCACGTTTTCTGTGTATTATAAGTAACAAATATATTTTCTTTGATGACTCATGGTGATTTGTCATCCCGCTCAATAAGCTATATTAATTTTATCTGCTTGTTTAAGACGGAACAGACTAAAACAAACATTCCTATTGCATATTTTAACCTCTTTACAGGAACGGAGTCAATTCCAATTCCTGTATACAAAAATACACGG
Source organism: Atrina japonica (assembly GCA_030159075.1). NCBI lineage: Eukaryota > Metazoa > Mollusca > Bivalvia > Pterioida > Pinnidae > Atrina > Atrina japonica. The sequence goes on along the minus strand of BROG01002101.1, from coordinate 8,525 downwards.
GTAGCTTCCTATCAAAAGACAAAATCACACGCAATCGTATATCAATTTTGAAACTTTTGAAATGCCATTTCTTGCTCTAATATTCATATTCCGAGACCACACTTACGACTTGTGACCGTTTTACAAATAAATAGGACTTGTGACTTACGACCAAATCAAGCTGTTGTGTGTACTAAATACTGAGAACTCCAAATAACTCACATTCCATTCATAGATTCGCATTCCATTCAAAGATTAAGATAAAATAAAGAAGTCCAGAATTCTGAAGACGATATCCATGTAATTATTTAATATTTGATGACCTCGTTTATGTTACTAATGAATTGTATTTATAGGCTGTGAACCCGGACATTTTGGCCCAGATTGCCGTAGTCTGTGTTCTAATTGTAAAAATGACATTTGCGATCCGGACACCGGAAGTTGTCAGAGTTACTGTAAAGACGGCTGGCAAGGAGAAAAATGTGACCAACGTAGGTATACAATGATGTTATAGTTATTTTTTTTTGCTCTATTTCACGTCGTAGGCGTTTGACTAGATAAATCAAAGTTTGATTTGTACTTAAAAACTTTTATTAACTTTTGCAGTAAAATAATAAATTTTAAACCGCCTCGATATATGAAAAATTTTAAGTTCTGACATAGTTCTTTACTGCCCTGAAAACTTGCAATATCATAAGTATACAATCCTTGGTTTTGAATTTGATAATCGAGGTACGTGAACAGATATTCAGCCTACACAAAATTAAGAAAACAAATGTCCTCTGTCTTACATCAAGTCATATAAAGATTTGTTTAGGGTAATAAAGAGAGTTTACTCAATGTTTATTTGCTAACCAAATCATTTTTCATTAATATAAATGTTGCAATGCAGTAAAACGAGCTATCAACAATCCGCTCATAACATCAACAGTTTTGAAAAAGGATAAAGGTTTGCTTTTTGTTAAAGTTACCGTTTCTTTTTAAATCCACCATTAACAGGCCGATAACAAAAAATTTATAGGTTTATATGCCTTTATCTAATCATATATCAATTATATTTTCTCATCGCTGTACTGAGATTTGAATTGTTTAACATTCATTGTATGACTTATCTACCTTACCGGAATTGACAAGGAGTATATAGGTGACCCTCGACTGAATTTGATCAGTCGCTGGTTGCGGAACGCATGTGGTCGCTATACAAAAATATACAAAAATATATATGAAATAATGTCAACGTGGAAATTTACGCGTGCGGGTAATTTACTCTAAAACGCAATGGCGAGTTTTTTCGTGTAAATTACCCCCGTGCACAAGCACAAAGCTGTGCTAAAAATCATCGCTTAATACAGGGCTGCTCACAGAAAGTTGCTGACATCGCGTACAAAACCCACGCGTATGGTTTGCATAAGCAAATCGCATATTTAATAACACGCGAAAATATCAAAATTTACAGTAAGCACGGAGTATGTTGAAACCGATCGGTATGAGCGAGAAGTCGTTATACAAAAGTGGTCGATATGGCAGATTAGAATGTGTATGTTTGTTGGGTTTTTTTTGACGTCGAATATATACAGTACCCCTGAACGACAGACAATAGTACTATATTCTATCCTATTACATTCATTTTGTGATAGCGTTTTTTGTCCTCTAGAACATATTTCAACATAAGTTTTCAACTTTTTGAGCATTATAACTTTGGTATTATGTTTATAATATTTATTCTTATCTCGTATTTATTTTATAAAAATGCATTTGTATAGATCAAATAAGATTTTGTGCATTTTCCGCACTTTAACTCGAGTAATGGTTATAAACGCACGCACACACACACACACACACACACACACACACACACACACACACACACACACACACACCACATGAAACATATCAACTGTATCGAAAGGTTCAATATCACAATATATTAACATTCGTACACGATAAAGCAAAGTAGTTCCGAATACATTTATCTAGACTTGAAATAATTGTCTCATTGTGTTGTGCAAATATTGGTTAGATGTTGGTTTTTATATCATAGTTTTATCACAAATGAATTAATTTATTACAAATAATTTTGGTGCCATCTTCTTATAATATTTGCCGCGAACACATTTGGGTTGCAGTATGTGAACTTCCAAACGCAAACTAGTGTAGAAAACTGGTATAATGTATTATGTTATTATGGAATCGACCTGGCTCAGTCGGTAGCGCACTCGACTCTTGATCGTGAGCCGATGGCAAGTTGGTTTCCTGTCCTTCGAATGAGAGAGTAAGAACTCAGGTCCCGTGTCACAGTAGGTGTCGGCACGTTAAAGAACCCTCACTGCTCAATGGCCGTAAGTGCCGAGCATAGGCCAAACTTTGAAGTCCTTCACCGGCCATTGGTGACGTCTCTATATGAGTAAAATATTTTTAGAGGGACGTTAAACAGCAATAAACAAACACGAAAAGAAACTATTCCCATGGAATATGGACACAAGCTTTCCATATATAGAGGAGAGAGAGAGAGAGAGAGAGAGAGAGAGAGAGAGAGAGAGAGAGAGAGAGGAGAGAGAGAGAGAGAGAGAGGAGTTGGAGAGAGAGGGAGAGAGGGAGAGAGAGAGAGAGAGAGAGAGAGAGAGAGAGAAGGGACGGGGGTTCTGAGTCAAGTGACAAACCTGTGATCTACGATGGTATATACATGACATACCCATTTTTCTGCAATGTCACGCAGATTTACATACTTAAAATTTTATGAAATATCTTAGATAGCATGATGTGTTATTATTCCATTGCAATGTCGTTTAATTTAGCTTAAAATCGAATTTAATGCACTTTTTCTGATATAGCGTGTCCTTCTGGATTTTACGGAAATAACTGTTCCTCGCCTTGTCATAACTGTATCAAAAGCGAAGGCACATTTCAACCACATGATTTTCTTACATTATATCATATGAATTCGAAGTCAGGCTAAAACGAGTTTTAAATATAGATTCCTTTCACGTCATTTTGAGTGAAGTTGACTGTATTTTCCTATTTAAAGTATGATGAGCACAATAATGTTACATTCTCTCAATCCATGTTTTTTTACCTATTTATTTCTTCGATAACACGTGCAAACGAGGTATTTGAGTTATGTTCGTTTTGATTGTTTATTTTTAAATTATTGTGAATATGTACTTTTTCATGTTTTTTTTTTTTTATATGTATGGTTTTCAAATTTTATCTTTTTTATTTGTAAAATATTGGCAATTATTTGAAACTTTAACAAATAATGTTGCCGCTCCTAAAATCTGTATTTATGTAATGTACAGTATTTATTTTATATGCGACTCATATATTTTATATAATAATATCTCTCTCTCTCTCTCTCTCTCTCTCTCTCTCTCTCTCAAGTCGTCTCCTCTCCTCTCTCTCTCTCTCTCTCTCTCTCTCTCTCTCTCTCTCTCTCTCTCTCAATGTAGACAACAGGAAATACATGTTTTCAAATGTAAGCTGCTTTCTCATAGTCATAAAATACAATATAATAAATTTCCGCATGATATAACGTAACTCTGCACAAAATAATTGAAATGTATGTATGATATCCGTGAGCTGTGCACAATGCGGTATTTGTTAAACTTGTTTTATTTTCTAATCACTGAATGTATCAACATAGGGGGTCTGTATGTTCCAGCTGTAATTCTGTAAACTTTATACACCCGAACTATTAATAGTTGTACCAATCAGGAAAAACGTATTTCAAACTTAAATGAATATACAGAATAGTCCTTACAAATTATCAATATATTAAATTCGTTTGACAGTAAATAGATTCATATTATGCATGCATTATGCATTAGTGGTAAATCTATACATTTGTTTGCATGGCGTTTAAAGGGGGAAACCTTGGTAAGACTTACAAAACAAATATGTGGCCACTATACGCGCAAAAAAAAACAACATTCTATCCAACAGTGGTAAAGTGGACAAGCAAGCGAAATATAACTTATATGTAATAAGTCGTCAGGGTAAACTTTGTTATCAACTTTATTACATTTTTTAAGAAATATGTTAAAGAACATCTTGTTACAGCAATTCACGGGTATTAAACGTTTTTTTTTACTCTTTCAGCTTGTAATTTCGGTTTCTATGGTAATCAATGTTCCAAGAAATGTGGATATTGCTCGAACAACGTGACTTGCGACAATGTGAACGGTGTATGCAAAGACGGATGTAGAACTGGGTTCCGCGGGGAGCTATGTTTGAATGGTAAATTGAGATAATTCAAGTCGTATTCAATTCACCTATTGCCAGTAAGGTCAAAATTATAACCTCGGGTAGCGTTATACTTTGGATTTCAACTGATAAGCTGAACATAAAAACATCGACATCAAAGCAATAAATATGTAAACAATTGTACAGTATAGAATATTACGAGATTTTAACACAAGATATAATAATAAAAATGTTATGCACCGTGTAATTAATTAATTTGTAGACACATATGTTTTTCAATTTGTTTTTGTTTTTTGTTTTTTTTTTTTTTGGAATCATGGTTTGACATATATATTTGCTCTCCATTTCTTGACATATTCAAAACTGAAACATAATCATACTTGTCTCTTAATATAATAAAATATTATTTCAAGAGTGTTTAGATGGATCATACGGCGTCAACTGTTTTAAGATCTGTGGTAACTGCAAAGGGGAATTGAACTGCCGAAAAGAAGATGGAAAGTGCCCAGATGGATGTCTTTCAGGATGGGAGGGATTGACATGTTTGGAAAGTATGATGCTGAGAAATAATGTAATATACTCAAATTTTACCAAGAAAATTTGCTTTTTTCGTCCAAAAAATATTTTATCAAATTCAACACACATTATTAATTTGGATTTCTGTCTTACATTCTATAAATTGGCTCTAAATTTACTGATGTACAGTATTTTGTTTGCCGTGTATACATATATAAAACATCGTATTCCCGAGTTAGAAATACCTATACGTCATGTGTCAATTCCGAGATTGTGTTGAAATATATATACTACATGCATGTGTAATCATGCAATTACAATCCGGAGTTCAGTACGTTCATGCATCGTATTGCACTGTGGATTGATACGGAAATTTCGCCGGAGTTACTTTCTAAATGGAATTCATCTCATCCAAAATATTTGATGACGTCGGTAGAAACGGAATGGATTTTAAATTTGTATATACATATAGATACATAAGGGACATATAATAAATACAAAACCACACATATGTTTCTATCCGTTTCGTCAGACTGCACACGATAGTTGTAGATATAGAAACAATTGTCTGATTTTGTCATTTTCCATTGAATTTTACTTTATATATATATATATATATATATATATATATATATATTATATATATATATATATATATATATATATATATATATATATATAATGATATTCTGCTACCCGGATATATACATATTTATATATATTCAGAATGTTCTATATTTCAGGGACATCCGACAAGACTTACGTGGTAGTAACCATCTGTATAAGTGTGGTATGTTCAGTCTTCGTTCTAGCTGCTTTCGTCGTAATTATCTTGTGTTTAAGAAGGAGAGAAAGTTGTCCAGGAAGGCAAAACAACAAAAATAACGATAGTAGTGAAAATCAGTATGAATTATCTACCAGTCAGAGACAAAGTGAACATCAATATGATCAAGTAACGAAATCCGGAATGTCCAAGTAGCACAAACCATGACATACCATTAATGTATCATCCATATGATATCTGTTTAGGTTACGCTATATAAGATATAGATAGAACACCAATAACACTAGATAATACACAAAAGTTATAAAAAATACAAAGTTATGCATAATAAGAAAGCTGTATATACTATAAGCATGCCCCATACAACATGCACTTTTCTTATTAACGGTAAAAATACAGAAATTCATGGATTTTTATCTTTAAGACACATTGGATAATATTAAAAAGGAATGGTTCGGCAACAAATGCACATTTGATGAAATTAATGGCCAATATGATATAGAATCAATGATACCAAAGTATAAATCGTCAAAATTTACCTGATTCTCTATAACAAGTTGTGAATATTGGACACATACATCTGGATAACTGGTCCAGTGGTTAAATCAGACTTAATATAAATACTATGGAGCGGAAAATCGATCAGATTTGTTGCATAAGTACTCCCAGATGATTTTGGCAAAATACTAGTATCTGACATAACTGCTGCCTCATTGAGAGTTTTAACATGTTTGCCTTCTAAGTGAGTTCTCAAATCTTGATCTACACAAAGATTTAATTGTTCGACAAGGATGAGTTCGCATAAATTGCCAAAAGTTTTCTTCTAACTTTTTTACCGTAACCATTGTTCAAATATATATCACAAGAAACAGGACATTTAATTTCGTTGCCCCTTTCCCCATGAATTAAACCCATAATTCACCTCATATTCACTACCGTTGCCATATGGTGTGTCTTCTATATCAATAAACAAATTGGCATCAATTGCAAAAGTGTTTTATTGCAAGACCTTAATCTTGATGTTAGTATGAAAACAAGGAAAATATTGAAGCCACACATTTTCCTGTTTCTGTATTTTACTTCGTCAGTGTCTTCTTGTAAATAAATGTCAAATAACGGGCTTAATATCAACGTTCAGAATTTTGGCAATGAAAATCAGAAGAAAAAAAAGATGTCCTCTCTGAGACAACTCTACTGATAACATTGACATATACGCATCGGGCTTATATCTCCTCAGGAATAAACAGTTGTAAAGAATTGCGAGTGACTGTTCTTAACATGTAATCAATGATACATGAAATATACACTGTAAACCACTTTTGTCAGGTCAAACAGATGTAGAGAACGAAAATGGCAATTTGTAACCGGAGTTTCACTCATTCATAAATATTTACTACATAACACCAGGTTTTTTGGAAACTTTATACAAAATGATAATATTACTATGATATAATGTTGCCCTGTTATACCAGAATCACTTACGTTATCACTTTTGTATTCAGACACAGATTTTTCAACTTTGTTATCCATTTTAGGTGTCATGTCACAGCATAAACTAGAAGTCGACTTAAATAACAATTATTCTTTACAAATTTCATTTGATATGATGATTATGCAATATTACTGAAACTTTAATATATTACGGAATATAATTTTGCCCTGTTATGCCAGTTTCAGAGTCATTATCACTGTAGTTTTCAGACACAGATTATTCGACTTTGCCATCTATTTTGTGTGTCATTATTTTTATTAACCATTTACCGCTCACAGAATGAGTATAAGTTGACGTAATTAAACAACAAGAATTCACTACAGATTACACTTCATATATGATACAAAATTCATGCACGAATACTTACAGGTGTTTCAAATTCATTGTTGACTTTTTACTGAATATAAACACAGACGGGAAATTAGCAACCAAGCTATACGATAAACGCGACGATTTCAGCTTTCCCATCGTAAATTTTCCACATTTAAGTAGTAATATCCCTCAGTCACTCGCATATGGAGTATATATTTCACAAATGATCCGATATGCCAGGGCGTGCACAACATATGAAGATTTCATATACAGAGGTAAACTACTCACTGACAAATTATTGACACAGGGATATCGAAAACCGCGTTTAATGTCAACGTTCCGCAAGTTTTACGGTCGGTATAATAGTCTTGTTTGCGACTACTCTGTTTCACAAAGTGAAATGTTGAGTTGCCTTTCCGTTGGCAGTTTGTTGAGACAACGTCTGTACCAAATATGGCGAGGATACACTCCTCACGTGTTTCACTGGACTTGACTGTGGACTCACGGCGGGTGTGACCGGTCGACAGGGGATGCTTACTCCTCCATGGCACCTGATCCCACCTCTTGGTTTCCAGAGGTCCGTGTTTGTCCATTTTTTATCGGATTTGTCTCTGATTCCTGGACGTTCTATTGATTTACACTTTGGTATCTGAAGTTTTTATATATTTACGCAACCGGATTAGCTTCACGGCACACCAAAACTAACCGCACCACACTATATTGTATTTTAGCAATATCTTCTGTATGTCAGTTTCACCAAAAAGGTGAGATATTACCTACAGAGGACAAAAACCTATAGGAATAGTTGGATCCTGCAGTGGAATAAACAAATTAATTATTTGAAGGGTATTTTTTTCTCTTGTAAAATCATAAAATCCTGAAGGATCAAATGTTTCTTAGCGGTAGATAAATATCACATTGGTAAATAACGAAAGTAGGGTAAATATAGTTTTAGTGCAGGAAATATAAATCCTTTAGAAAAAGTTTATTAAACAAATACTTTGAAATACTGTCATAGGGAATATATAAAATCGTTACATAAATATAAAAATCTGCGCCTGCACCAGATATTTATTTTCGTCTTAAAAAATACATTTCATCCGAGAGAGTCCTGCAAGTCCGAGCGCTTAGGAAAGGGACAGACACTACTTCTGAAGTCTTAGATAAGACCTTGAACCCTGGTATCTAGCCAAGTATCACTCGATAGTTTGATCTATTGGATATATATATATATATATATAT
>BROG01002100.1:0-16272 GCA_030159075.1 Atrina japonica | reverse complement strand
TTTCGCATGGCAACTATATCAAGACGTGTAAGGTTTTTGAAGGAGAATTAGGAAAAAAGCATTTGAATTAGTTGCAAAAAATCTGTCTAGATGTGCCTTTTAAATTTCTGAAACAATATGAATTGTGGTATGCATTAGTACTTGATTTTCTGCACGGTTTTATATTGGCAATATAATGTGATCAATGATCCTTATCAAATCCAAATCACATACTAAAACACCGTGTAACTATCAATATCACGAATTTCGGACTTCCCTTTCACTTTAATGATCAGGATATCGATGGCTTCAACCTGCAAATTGGAATTTTGGTCTGTATTTCAATGACGACAATCGTTGGAAATGGGTATAAAAATACGTGAGTTCGTGATTATTAAACAGCAGCTTTAGCATATACATATTACATACCATAACTTAGAAAATCATGTAACATTATATGATGCAAATTTCGTCTGCTGTGTGATATGAGGCTGTTGTATGGAACTGTGTTTTACTAAAACCTGCAGAATACCAAGGCAGATTAACAATAACCCTTATAAAAATAACCAATAATTTGAAACTGTGAACAATAGTACCCTTACCGTACACCAAATAGCTGAAATAATTGATCAGAATTAGAGAAAATTGTTAAGATACTGATACTGGCAAATTTAAATACTTGTTTTTATTGTAAAAAGGAAGATCACTTAAAAATAAATGTCCAAAATTACAAGCCAAAATAGAGAAACAAAACCGGGGAAATTATATTTGGGAAAACTAATGAAGCTGAAGTCAAGACCGATACCTCAGTCTGTAGGCTTTAAGCTGAGAAACAAGTGCCATTGGGAAAACATAAAAGATTGAGATTAAGCGGAACAACTCCTTAGGCAGTCACTGAAACAGAAAATAAAATTATGTGAAAACAGTTATTTTAGGAGTTCACAGCATGCATACTGATAGACATTGTTTGTATACAAATGTTCAGTTTAAAGAAACAAACTGTAGATTCTTTATAGGGACAGCTCGCCTGTGTCCATTATTTCTTCTGTAGACTTCCAAAACCTAGATTTAGAAGAAACACCCCTGCATGGCATTGCTAACAATCTCATATCAGTTGACGGGACTAATCTACATGTGGAAGGTCATACTATTTTAGAATTCAATATTGGCTGTCGTAAATTTGAACATGTAAATTTTGTAGTATCCGACCTTAATCACTTATCAGTATAGGAGGTATATATTTCTTAGAGAAATATAATGGGGAGATACAGGCTATTGGCACCGTTTACTAAAACTACAAAAACATACTATTTCTTTTGCTATACACATTTTTATCCAATCAACTGCAATTTAAAAATTCAAATATATATACCCCATACACAAATTACATTGAAAAAAGGAAATTAATTTGTGCCCAATTCAACATAATATAAATCATTGACATTTTATACAAATTCATTCTGTGTAAACTAGAGTGTCTGGAGTCCAAATAAGTATATGCAAGGTAATCGTTACACGTGGCATAAGCCATAATAATAACATGAATTCAGGGTATGGAAGACAATTCCCATATATAGTTGTGCAACATAGGGGAAATTACGAAGCAATCCTTATATGTGTCAAGTTCTCATCTGTCGAAAATTATGATGGAGCCTGATATGCTAGTGTCTAGAAAGCTGTGGTCCAGTGTGAAAACCTTTCCTGCAAATATCAAGATTCAACATTAATTTAGGCGAATTTACATGCTTAATCTGTGATAATGATAACTCATTCTGATATGCAAATAAATGTGTATTTTGGTCACTGTATAACAAAATAGAGTACACAGGAGCTTCGGTAAAGGCCGTTTGCACATTGCGAAAGTTTGTTCCAAAGTTGTAAATGTTTTTCAAACCTTCAATTGTATTATAAGCTTCATGTAGCCTAATTTTAAATTAATAGTTGTGGTGTCACCATTATGGGCGTCTTTTTGGTAAATTTCTATTTTTAAACAGATCAAAGATTCCGAACGCGTCCTATTTTTAGACCACAAAGCAATTTTATACCGTTTTTTTGTGTATTTTGTGTATCGATCCTCGATACGTTGATTCGCGTTTTATGGAAACGAAACAATACAATATTTTAACTCATGGATTTTATAGTCTCCACCATGTTTCAGTCCGCTCTCTGATGTTATCACATTTTTTTAAAGATCAATATTTTTATCATACATTTCTAACCCGTTTTGACTCGTTAAACTGACTTTATTTTAATTGAATTTGATTGTGGATTCGCGGCGGACATGAAGGGTTAACAGAATATTCTTACTCATCCATGGCACCTGACCTCACCTCTGGATCCCCAGTGGTCCGTAGTCGTCCAACACTCAGCATGCCTCTCCTAGGTATCCTGAAGACTTTTTATTTGGTATCTGAGATTTTTGTCTTTTAACTGGTATCAAGTTCTTACATAGTTTTTTTTATTTTGCTTCTGCTTCTCTCTTCCCCTTTATCTATTCTATAGTGTTGTCTTATTCATTTTTTTTTTATAATTCAGTTTTCGAATTACTGAACATGTATATACTTTGTTGATATTGAAATCAATTTTTTATTCCCATATAACATTTCATCTGTTTTACATGTTGTGGGGTGTTAAATGATACATTATCAGTGATTTTAAGGGGGGAAAAGGCACCTGTTCGCGTGACCATAATGTTAATACAGTAAACCGGAACTGATGTTGGCAATGTAAATAAACATGATAAACGATGCGAAGCGATCCCAAAAAGACAGTAATTGGATGGAAAATTCAAACCAAGAAATAAAATATGGAGAGAATAATTTAAAATTCATGTTTTGTGTCGTCTATTAAATACAGCTACACATTATCTGGCATCATTTGTTCAGCTGTCCGTCTCTGTGGGTACAGTCACATTTCGAAAAATTGTCATAAAGGTCTTTTTGTAAATGATAATTTTGTGAAACTTACGGAAAGGTTCCTTTTGATCCGACCAGTCAAAGTCAATGTCATATTCAATGTCACACTCAGGGTCAAATGGTGATACAGTCTTTCCTAAAATTGTTCAATTCCGGTATACTTTAAGGTGTTATCTGTTTACTATTTACCCCAAACTTGTTTTATTGAATAAAAAAATGGTATTTTCTGGGTATCTGCTTTCAGTCGTTCGTGTTCGTTATTCACCAACTCTAATAAAAGCATACAATATATGAATACATTTGATCATATTTTAAGAAGATGGACAAAAAAAAAAATATGATTTTTGAAGATAAACGATTGTTTTTAATGATGAAATGGACAGTTGATGAAAAAAAAAATCAAAATTGAGGAAAGGGGCATAGTTCTTGAATATGTAAATACACTCTTACATACCCATAAATGTGCCAGATTATTAATGAATTACGATTTCAAAAATAATACAAATTCAGTGAACAGTTTATTTGTACACATAAAAGTACCCTTCTATGAAAGTGATATAAGTGTCCATCTCTATCGTAAAATTCTAATTTTATACCTGCGTTTCTTATATATTGTAATATATAATTTACTTTAGATATTCATTTTCAATTCTTTACGAGAACAAACAAGCAATAATTGTATATAAGGAAATGTATGCTCTAGAATATAATGTCTGTCCTGTACTTGTATTAAAATTCATTTGTGTTTTGATTCTAAATGTGATCTTTAATTTCTCTGTTTTAACACTTTCAGCTGTGGTATCCTTTTACCAACACTGGTGGCACTAGGAACACTGGCCGGTACCAATTGTTTGTTTGTCACAGTCTGTGTATGGCATTTCTCCCGCAGATCGAAAATCAAACTATGCAGGGGTAAAGTCATTCATGCTAATATATATATATATATATATATATATATATATATATATATATATATATATATATATATATATATATATATATATATATATATATATATATATATATATATGTTTGAATTTCAGAGGAAATATAAATTTGCAGAAAATTATAGGTTCCGTTTTTCCTGAATACATATGTTTTCATTTTATCTTAAGCGACATATTGCCTGGTTTTGTAAACCTTTCAATTGAAATACAATTTCTTTATATAAAAGTACTGGAAAATAATGGTTACTTTCAACTCATATTTCAGTACTTTGATTATCCTACGGATAGGATATCTCTCGGTGTTTATCTATTTGTTTGTGTAATTTTGGAAATTTAAGTGTTGCATTATTATGTGATTAGAGAATCAGTGAATAGCTAAATAATTCCGGACATTGTACTGTAACTCATTACCTTGCTTGACAGAAAAAATCGCATCGACACATCCATTAATAAAAGGCATCAGTAACAGCTTGTTATCAAATAATCGCTTTTTAAACCACCTAACCGACCGACTTAAAGTGGTTTGATCAGTAAGGTGGTCTCTTAAGTGAGGTTCTGCACTAACTAAATATTAAGGAATATTAAGGAAGATACTGCACATTCTTTTTCTTTCTTGTTAGGTGGACTCCTAAGCAATGTTCCACATCTATGTATGTATGTATGTATGTATGTATGTATGTATGTATGTATGTATGTATGTATGTATGTATGTATGTATGTATGTATGTATGTATGTATGTATGTATGTATGTATGTATGTATGTATCCATCCATCCATCCATCCGTCCGTCCATCCTACCATTCATGCATCAATCCATCCATCCATCTATCTATCTATCTATCTATCTATCTATCTAGTTCTCTCTCTCTCTCTCTCTCTCTCTCTCTCTCTCTCTATATATATATATATATATATATATATATATATATATATAAAAATTATAGAGTGGGACCTTGTCAGAGACCTCGTTTAACAGGTCCACCTCATGTTTTAAGACCGTGTTTATTCCTTCTCTTGAAACAAATTGTTGATCATTAAATGCGTCTAGAACCTCACTTAAGAAACCTCCTCGCTACTTAGACCTTTATGAGACAGTAAATTATGTTGTCTTAAAAGCGAGGTTCCAAAGTGTTCCAGAACCAAACACACAGATTTGTATACAGTGTGCAAATGAACAAATGTATAGGTAGTATGCAAGGGTAAATTATCTTCTTGCATCAGAGACAAGTGTTTATTGATGAATATCAGTAATTGTACTATACATCAGTATCATTGAACAATTATATCAGTACCAATGTCATATGTTTTATTCTGTTATATTCCAGATACAAACCAAAAACAAAAGAAAGGTGTACCTATTCTAAACTCAAAACCAGTCAGTCAGCAATCAAATCAGGAATCAATGCTCTTTGATGAACCACTAATAATTACGAGAGAAATAATTAACTATTAAATTGTTTCTCAAATGAGTTGCAATTTTGCTGTAATCTTTTCTGTCGCATACTTTGTTTTATGTTTGTAATAACATAGTATAAAGTTGAAGCATACTGTGTATACACGATCAAACAAAATGTACACGTGACTGATGAAACCGGAGAATATAAATGTTGACAATTTATTTTTTCTTGTTGCTTGAATGTTTTAAACTCTTTGGCTATTTTCTTTATCTCCCATTATTTTCATAAATGAAAGATATTTGTAATAATCAAAGGTGGAATACCGGAAGCTGTAGAACCGGACATTCTGATACTTAAAACGAAAAAATTAAAATTGCATTGATCATTGTTACTATTTGCAATAGTGATAACTGTAGGATTTGCTGGTATATATATATATATATATATATATATATATATATATATATATATATATATATATATATATATATATATGGTATAGACATGTATCTGTGACAGAATGCGTTTTTGTAATTGAAGTGAATATTTTAGGCTATACTCAGCATATACTTCATATAACGGAGTCAGAGTAACCTTTTGATTATCATACAGATGCTTATACTCAATTTTCGATTATGACAAGCTGCAGGGAAAAGCGTTTCATTTATTGTTATACATTCTCTTTTTCAAGTTGACATGTAGGAGTAATAACTCTTACCGGTATAACTATATCTTAGTAGTTTTGTTTTATTTCCTAAACTTTTAACAGTTTTTTTAAAGGCACATTAAACAAAACTATTATCTTAGACAATTTATGTGTAATTTATTTCTATCTCTTTCTAAAAGAAGACATAATTATGTAACGTATCCAAATTTGCGATTAAAGCCATAAAATTAATGATCTATATATATTTTGTTTAATTTATTTCTATTGCTTTCTAAAAGAAGACATCATTATGTAACGTATCCAAATTTGCGATTAAAGCCATAGAATTAAAGATCTATATATATATTTTGTTTACACTTCCATTATAACACTCCATTTAGTTTTATTTTGTATTATATTTTTAATACTTATATATTATATACCCTTTCATTGTACCAAATTAATTTTGAGAACCATGTATCATTTTATGAATGAGAATCTTCTCAACACAATATACGTGTTGATCGATGTTTTGCATTATGTATCTATAATGTACGCTAATTAGTCGTTAGATAAAAAGGCAAATAGACCATACAACAAGGTATATATACAATTTGCACAAAACTTCAGGCATTGCGTAATGTGAGATTAAAAAGTATTAAACTCGATCAATTAAAAGGGACATTAGCTGTTTCCCAATATTTACTACTCAGGTTGGTGTACAATAATAAAAAAAAGATAAACAGAGGCATAACAATTCTTAAATTCTCAAATATTTTACGAAATTGTTTGAAAAATTCATGTTTGACATTCTTTCTATTATAATAGATTAACTCAACCTAACTATTCGTATATGAATACCAAACTGGGCCTGACCGTTTTCACAAAATATATAGGAATATGAAATTTTAAAAAAATATGCCCCTGTATATTTGTTATTGTGCATCAAGAACAAGAAATAAAAGAAGAAAAACATTGAAATATCTTTTTTGGGTTAACACAGTTAATGGTCTTTTAAGTACTTGTTATCTGATTGTAGTTAGGGTAATACTTGAGTAACCAATGTATTGGCATGCACCATAAGTTATCGTTCTTTATTATTCTTCACTTAAAATGTTTCAATTACAGAATTTATATGTCTTAATTTGCTAAAGAAAATGATCTAACTGTATTACCTTTTGACAGTTAGGACACAAGCTATTTACATTTAGACGCAGTAGTGATAAGTTACCGAAGCGGTAGATTTTTATTATAGATTGATCTGAAAGAATATATGATCGTTATAAAGAAAAGTTTAGTGATGAATTCAGTATAAATATTCAGTTGTACTCTCTTTTGCCATCAGAAGTTTGCGAGTTTACTATATCTATATTATTTATTAGATAAATTTCTGTGTGTTTAGTGATATCAAATATCTATACACGTCAGGTTAAATCATATGCACTTTGTCGAAGTTCTATGGTAAAG
Organism: Atrina japonica; assembly: GCA_030159075.1. Classification (NCBI taxonomy): domain Eukaryota; kingdom Metazoa; phylum Mollusca; class Bivalvia; order Pterioida; family Pinnidae; genus Atrina; species Atrina japonica. Next base: position 8,920 of record BROG01002100.1, on the reverse strand, counting down.
TTCGTTATTTCTTTTTCACAAAACTCACCAGAATCAAAATATGAATGATAAATCCGTATCCCAAATCAGTTTGACTAATTTGAAACAAGATCGAATGATTTTTTTTTTCGAACCTGAAATTGATATCTGTAACCTTTTTAGAATTCTAGAATTAATTCATCGGAAATATGTCCTCTTTTTCCCATGTTATTTCGGAACTAGTATGACCTTTTCAGTTTACCAAATTAATATTGGGAATCACAAATTTATGAATGAGAATTTTCTCAAAAAGGAAATATTGTACATTTTCCTCATTACTGGTTTTTGTGCTCTGTTTCACCACATGCAATATTTAGCTACCTGCGCAGTAGTGGTTATTGAGACGTCTGTACCAAATGTGACCAGGATTTGTCCCTCACTTATTCCATTTGAATTTGACTGTGGTGTCACAGAGGTTATCAACAGGGGATGTTTACTCCTCGATAATATCTGATGCCATCTTTGGATTTACACAAGTCCATGTTTGTCCCAATATATAACGGAATTGTATATTTGTCTCCTGGATATCCTGAGGATTTATACATTGATATCTGAGAATTTGATATTGTGATGAATTGGTCGTTTCGTCCGAAGTGACTGATTACTGATCATCTTTATGGGAGGGTTAGCTGTGTTTGTGGGACGGATCTCAGAATTGTAAGATAATACCAGACTATCCGTGTGATTTGATGCTTTAGATTCGACATTATCAGAGCATATGCGAACGTTGTAGGAATTGTTTCCATCGGCTGACCTCGCAAAAATTATCGCAAAATACTGGTGATCAACCAGTTGGTTTGTGTTTTGGTTTTATCCAAACATTTTTATCATGCTGTGTTTTGTATTTGATTTGGGCGTCCTCGGTATTTTGACGGTCGATATTTCATGCAGCTCTCGGTTCTTTCTATCTACACTATCAAATATTCCCTATCATTTACCCCGATTTATTCTGTCAATATTTGTTCTATTCCCTCGACACGAACAATAGAAAATATGGATTATATTGTGTAGACTGTTGAAATTGAGGTATCAACATTCATTGCGCCAGTTTGGTAAAAGGTGTATTGAATAGTTGTAGTTTTCTGGGGTCCATAACTTAATTTTGTAATTTCAAATATTTTACGCAATTATGTTAAAACTTTAGACATGAATAGAGCCAGATTGAATGCATTCAGGACTGTCAAACCAACATACACATTTCCTAAAGAATATAAAAAATATCAGATACCAAAGTATAAATCAATAGAATGTCCATGACATGAAATGCATCTGCAACTTCGATAGCCGGAATATTTCTAATTCAATACTCTCCACCCTTTATAACTAGAATATGCAAATAACTAGCTTCAGGGTAGTTTAAATTTGCCCCAGTAAATGCAGATGGACAATGCTAAATACACCAGTCATAGAAAGAAATCTAAGAGGTACAGGGTGTTTGTGTCTGTCGTCTTTAGCCCTACAATCTAAACACGTTTAAACATACAAATTGATACCTGAATACACACGAGGCTAAGAATATTTGTACCGTGTGGTTTGATATGTTATGTCTTTTATAGTGACCACCAAACAGTTTGGTCATGATAGAACCTTAAAATGTTATCTCATTGCCGATGGGGTATGGTTTACTGTTTTAAGATCAACTTTATGACCTTTCCCCTTAGTGTGATACAAATGGTATCACAAGGTATCATCTATAACGAAATCGATGTTAATTCTAGTGAATGAATTAGATAATATTCGTTTTTTTTCAGAATACCTCGCGTAATAGTAATTCATGAGACAAATTTTCTCAAACCAGTCAGCCAGCAATTAAATCAGGAATCAAAGTTCTGTGATGCACCACTAATAAATGAAAGGGCTTGTAGAATTTTAGTTTTCCTGTCTTAATAGGAGTTGTAATTTGACCTAAATTTGTAAATCAATGCCAGAAACACTTGTCACACATAATCTTGATGTCTGAATTGGATACTTTTGGTGCAATTTCGCCTTATCTGATTTTAGTACATTAACGAACTATAAGCTCCCGCATCAACTAATGTCAGATTGTTTGTAATGTTTATACCCACCTTAACTTTGACTTTGTTTGATTTTGAAGCTGATGAAATCAAAACAACAAATTTTCCTTTTGATTTAGCACTTCTGAAATTAGTGCAACACATTACAACGGAAAATGGAGAATGGTCGCACTTAAAATATCTAAAACAAGGTGTTTTGTAAATGTTTTGCACGATGTAATAGGTATATACATAATACGTCGTAAGCTATTCACATAGAAAGTAATTCCATACAATACAGAGATGTCATGTATGTTATCAAAATGAAATACTCAATGCTATATAATGCCTACAAATGTGGTCACACACAGTGAGTAGGCAACCTCTGTATATGAAATGTTCATATGTTTAACACACCCTGGCATATCGGAGCATTTGTGAAGTTAAATATAAATGCCATATGCAGGTAATTGTGGGATATTACTATTTAAATGTGGAAAATGTACGATGTGAAAGCCTTAATCGTCGCGTTTGTCGTATAGATCTGTTGCTAATTTCCCGTCTGTGTCTATAGTAAGTAAAATGTCTAAATATTAAACGTGTGTTCTTGATTCTTTTGTATCTTTAGTTTAAAGTTCCCTGGGATATATCGCATTGACATATGTATGACAATTGCCATTAGTAATTGACAAAACGTCGTCGACATTTTTCACTGCCAAATTAAAGGACAACGCAAGCGCTTTCCATTTTGATTCAGCATACAATATCATATATTTCGAATTTGAATGTTTGTTTTCTAAGTTAAACAATTCCGTGGAGCTATTCAACTGATTCGCAAAGTTACGTAATTAGTAAAAATGAACTACACACTGGCAGTCAAAAATGAAAGAGCTTGGGTCGACATGCAAAACACGCAGTGTCTGATTGATCAAGAAGCATTAGAACTCTGAAGTTTTAAGGGTATTAGTTTTAGGCATACAGATTTCTAAATCCACACATATTTTATGAAATTTGCTTCAGAAACCTGGGTTGACACTTTTTCACTTGCATTTGAAACACAAAGCCTTACTATTTGTATATAAATACCACGCTGGGAATTACTTTAATACCTTTTGACACATATCAACCATTTAAAATTCTAAAGCTACTGTCTAAAATTTTCCTAAATACTATTGTAAAAAATTCTATTCCTCGGTTAGGAAATTAGACACACTTCTGATCATACCAACTCATCACTCTGATTGAGACCAAGTACAAGTTTGGTCACATATCCGACTAGAGCAACCTATTATTAATTGTGATTTCGGATTCAATATTTTGGACTTATTAATTTTGATTGTTATATATTTGTGAATTATTGTTTATTTTGCGTTTTCACAATAAAAAACAATGTTCCTGGAGATGTATTTTGACCACAGGAAATACGGTAACCCTCATACTAGTTACGGCCCACAGAGACACACACTGACTCGTCTCTTCTCGCCAACGTTTCCCCACCACGTTCGTTACAACGAAACACCGGCTACAGCTGTTCCGGAGACAACATGTACTACACGACATCGTCACAAGCGACAACTTCACATTAAGACACGTAACCTATTGTGATGTTATTATTGTGTTAACTCACCATTTTTCTATCGTTCTATGTATACGTGTTATGCAACGCCTGAGGGAAGATTTATTACGTGAAACGAGTAAATTAAATTGATAAAGCTTACACTGATTGTATATATATATATATATATATATATATATATATATATATATATATTTATATATATATTATATATATATATATATATATATATATATAGAGAGAGAGAGAAGAGAGAGAGAGAGAGAGAGAGATGAGAGAGAGAGAGAGTGAGAGAGAGAGAGAGAGAGAGAGAGAGAACATCTACTACACGACATCGTCACAAGCGACAACGAGTAAATTAAATTGATAAAGCTTATATTGATTTTATTTATATATATATATATATATATTTATATATATATATATATATATATATATATATATATGAGAGAGAGAGAGAGAGAGAGAGAGAGAGAGAGAGAGAGATGAGAGAGAGAGAGAGAGAGGAGAGAGAGAGAGAGAGAGAGAGAGATTTTATTTATACCTTATTTGATTGATAAAACGTGTTTATATGCTTTGCCATGTACACGGATTAACCCATCCAATCTCTATAACATGTATGTAGGTACAAACATGATACAGTACAAAGTAGCTTTAACATTCCTGAGAGCTCGCCTCGGTTAACAATGTATTTCCTCTACCACCCTCTCAGGAATGTTATATTTATTATATTATACCGATCCACTGTATTGAAGCATATATTATCCATTGAATTACTTAAAACACAATCGCAAACAGGATTTTTATTCCGACCGTAAAATTTCCGGAACGTTTCTTTTGTTTTTATTCAGCAGTTTCTGAATGAAGTCTGCTTCGTATGGATAAAGGAACAGGTCAGCCTAAATTGGTTCACTTAGGAACGCCAAAAGTTTGTTGAAAGACTATGTCTTCGAACATTTAAAATATTTTGTCTATTAGAAATTCCCTCATTTTTTTATTTCAAATTCATTGAATTTATGTGTAAAATCAGAATAGTTTTGGAGAAAATATGTATCATGATATCCAATCACTATTTAGATTTTCGGGTACCACTTGTAGTGAACAAAACAATCGTCTGTGATGCTCATTTCATTTTATGTAGATTTGTTGTGTGAAGAGTAGAGAAGTCTTATGTTTTGCTACTGTAAATTTGAGAAAAATTGTGTGCATTCGAATTGTCTAAAAGTTGCTAAGAATTTTTAAATATCCACATCTGATTTGCACCACTTTTGGAATAAGCGACTGTACATTTTTTGCTGAAGATTCTCCTTAGCGGCTGTCAGTATCTTGGTAAGGAGAAAACATTTACTGGACCCTGTTATGTACTTCTGCTTATATGCGGTTTTGTGAAATTTAGGCATCGAAAATAAATATGGTATCTTAAAATACAGTATCGGCAATGTGTCTTACAAACAAAAGCTATATTATTGGAGGTTTTCTCTACTGGGACCAATACATATTGGTCATGTACTCTATCCAGCTTGGTTACGTTTTCTGGATCACTAAATATTGAGGGAAAACGTGTTTTCATAGGTCCCTTAAGTTATCGAATACGATATGTGATCAACAAATCGTGTAAAACGGTTAGCAATTCAGACAAAGTATCTGGTTCCACGTCTCCATATTTGGTCCATCGTCTGGCATAATCTTAAACAGAATTCATAACTAAACTGAAATTCAGTTGCCATTTAAAAGAACGTTTTTAGCGTTATTTTTGGACTTAAAATAAGATTTTAGAGGTTTTCATTTTCAACAATAGAAATGCCGGCGGTATTGACAAAACAATGTTAACATGACATGTCTACCATAACACTGGGTCCTTGTTGTTCCTGGGAGGCCATAAAAGGATATATATATATATATATTTATATATAAAGCACAAATTGACCAAATTGATCCAAATACGTAAGATACTTACGCAGAAAAAAGTGCATTAAACATATTATATATATTGTTTATGTTTGCATACATACATTTAGCCTACATTTTAAATGATTACATCCAAGCATAATACATCAGATGTTAGAAATTAACAAGTTTGCCGATTTGAATACAACCAAATTTTGAAATTATCTACACATTATGTTTTATTGAAGCTCAAGTGACGCCACAAACACAAGGTGACGGCGTCGCAATTCTTTGGATGAATTAAATGGGTCATCGCCAACCTTCAGATGAATAAAAAAATATAGTTTAATTTGCTGCACCTTAGTCAATCTGATCGGTTTTAGGCTTTTTGATACTTGTTACATATAAAATATTGATGTAATCTGTTATGAAGCTGTATAACAAACAGATCATATATATATATATATATATATATTATATATATATTATATATTATATATATATATATATATATATTATATATATATATATATATATACCGCGTCAAATAGAAAGGGCCTTTTCACATTGTTTGAAGAGCAGAGAAATTTATATTAATCATGAATTTCTCAGTACAGTATTCGTGACAATAACAAGAAAATAATCAAAGGTGTCAGACTTTTGACGTCAGGACTTGAAAAGAAATTACGTAATACGAAGCGTTATGTTTGATACATTGTTGTCGTTCTTTTTTATGTATATTTGAAAATTGAAGTATGGAAAATAACATCAACATACGTAGTTTTTCATAATTTTATCTTCCTTCACAAAACATAATTCACCCTTAAATCTGTATACAATTGACATCAAATCGAACTCGAAGCGGTTGCTAATCAAGTTGATATCCCTCCTAAATGTTAATTAATTTTTGTTGTGTATTTCACCCGATTTTCTGTTTACAAGTAAAAATGAAGTACAATTAATAACCGAAGAACAATTGTGAATCCCAAACGGGATAAGACAAGGTGTCAGGAAGGAGTCAGCGTCCTCTGTTGGCATGCCACACCCGTCGCAAATGTTCCATGGAAATCTTTCTATTTCGATGAACGGGTTATACTCGTTGAAAAGGTCAAGTTTGGTGAAGAGGTCAAGTTCGGTGAAAAGCACGATTGGCGAAAGGAAGTCACTGTCTGTGACCGTGTTCCAAAAACCTGTCTAATATTATTGAGAGGGGGTACTTCATTTTGATTAACAAGATCACCCTATCGATCATGAAACTTCTTAAACGAAGATTTCAAGCATTCAGCAACGTAACGTAATGTAACGTTGTGTAAGTAGTTTATTAGCGAGTCGTTTTGCATTTACAATAAAACATAAGAAGAATATGCAATGGGATAACGTATAAGCTGTGAAATGAAAACACCATAGGCAGGAACAGATAGAATATTACTACTTAGAAATGTGAGGTTCGTGATATGGAAATTGAAATCGTCGCGTTTGTCATAAAAGTAGGTGTGAAGTTAACCGTCCTTTTCAATCGACAGGGGTAAATCTAGGTAAGAAGCAGATGTTTTGCTCTCTGTCTTCTCATTGATCTCTAGCTCAACAGGGTATATCTGGCCGAGGTAATTCTGAAATTCTGAATTATCTATGGATAGGACGTCATCGACATGTAAGTAAAATTAATCCGATATGCTAACTGTTTGTTTCCTTTGGAGAGAAGAGGCTGTATAAATTCCGCTTCATATGAATACAAAAGGATGTCAGCCAAAAAGAGGTGCACATTGGTACCCATTGGAATGCTGACAATCTGTTGGAAAAATTTTCAAGCAAAAAGTACGAATATGTTGCCCACCAAAAACCCCAGCTTCTTGATAATATCGTCCTCAGTGTACTTGTTATTGGAATCAGAATGTTCCTTCACAATATAATGTTCCTCATGACCTAACACTATATATATATATCTGCGATTTCCATTTTTGTATACCAAATAGTTTTGTATAATAGATGATAACCTGTTTTTGATGAGGAATTGCTGTGTAAAGGGTCGGAAAAATCAAAAGACTTTATGTTTGTTAAATGTAAAATTTGGAGACTTTAAATGTTCCAACAGTTCCTTTGCATTCTTTAGGATCCACATCTGATTGATTCCGCCTCTGTGGTAGGCCGTTGTACAGTACTTCTGAAGACCTTGTTTAGTACGTGTAAGAAATTTAGTAAGTAAAATAGATAAAGACTTGGTGGAACACTTAGATGACTCACAATGGAGCGGTGTTTTCACGGATTTTTGTGCAGCTTTATGGCACGCCAAAATCACAATAATGAGTTTAACCTAGTTTTTTCTCAGATATACTTAGTTTTCTCCAGTTATAACTAGCTTTTCTCAGTTAAACTTAGTTTTTTTCCAGTTAATGTGGGTTACGAGTTCAACCTAATTTTTCTCGTAATCCAAATTAAAAGGAGAAAAAATAAGTTTAATTGAGAAAAACTAGGATTAACTGCACGAAGTACTCATTGATGTTATTGTGGTGCAGTTAAACCTATTTTTCTCAGTTAAACTAGTTTTTTCTCGAGGAAAACTATGTTTTATTTCTTTTTGTAATTTTGGCGCAGTTAAACCAAATTTTCTCAGTTAAACCTAGTTTTCTCCAGTTAATGTGGGTTACTGGGAAAATCTAGGTTTAACTGAAGGAAAACTAAGTTTAACTGAGAAAGTGTAGGTTTAACTGATGAAGCACGCGGCAATTACAAAAATGCGTTAATCCTAGTTTTTCTCAAGATAAACTTAGTTTTTCTCAGTTAAACCTAATTTTTCTCCAGTTAATCTTCTCGTAATCCACATTAACTGGGGAAAAATATTTAACTGCGCCAAGATCATATTAATACTCATTAATGTGATTGTGGCGCAGTTAAATATATTTTTTCTCAGTTAAACTAGTTTTTTTTTTTCGATAAAAACTAGGTTTTCTCAATTTTGTGATTTTAGCACAGTTAAAACTAGTTTTTCTCAGTTTCACCTAGTTTTCCTCCAGTTAATGAGAAAAATTAGGTTAAACTGGCAAAACATTGGGTGTAGCTGATAAAAACTAAGTTAACTCATTAATACGATTTTGGCGTGCCATAAATCTTTGGAATCCAATATATGTAGGGAAATTTAAGTGTCAAGTTCGATATCTTCTTTTTTAGCCCAACGTATGGCGCACTCCTCATGCATCCATAAAAAATTCAAAATTTTGGCGTCATGTAAACGAGACAGGTTGCGTATATCTTGAGCCTTTGCATAAACGAACTCTCGATTTTGTGTTACGTACAATGTTGAGATCACCTGTCACAACATGGCGACATGGAGCGTACTTGAACTCCGGTGTAAAACAGGTACAAGGTGGAAGGTTCTGGGAAAAGTTGGGTGAATTCAGTTTCTGCGGCCTAGCTTTGTAATTGTATATTATAGAGGCAACTGAACGTG
>BROG01002099.1:0-16292 GCA_030159075.1 Atrina japonica | reverse complement strand
TTAAGAAGGAATGATATTGTTCATACTTTTTTTTCATAAATGCACTTATTACATTTTCTGAATTGAAAAATATATATCAATTATCAGGTCTCCATTTTTTGGTAAAAAAATTGAAATATCACCAGTCAATGCAAAAAGTCTAATGAAGTCATCCAAAAACTGTCAAAACTTTTGATTGGCTAATTTTAGAAAATACATATAAATAATACTTTTTATACATACAAGGTAGATCAGATGATTCTTTGTGTTGAAATAGAGTGATCAAGATGTATGATTTTTTTTTTATACAGAGAAAGTACAGAAAAGACTATTAGAGATTGTATTACTATATTTGGACTTTTATTCACCTGTGATAATACAATATAAACTTTTATTATGGAGTGGTGTTATTCTTTATATGTGAAATATATGAAATATTCACTAATTTTCATTAAACAAAGATATAACGGGGCACTGTAATGAAAGTTCCGAAACAAGTTTGGATTTCTCGAGAGAAAGAATTTCTTTTTTCAAAGCCAGAACTTCTCTTTCTTCTTTAATTAAAAGTGTCATGCTTAATGATAATGTATTTTTTTTATATTAAAGTCACCTTTGATCTCCTTGTTTCTCTTACATGTTGCTTTTGTAGTTGGTAATGAAATATCATCTGAAAAATGTAAAAATTTAATTAATTATTGATTTAAATGGACAATTCAAAACTTGTATTACAGATGTTAAATCAATTGAAACTCATAATACTTTTGAGAGTACCTTTGTCTGCCATTTTAGTGCTTGATAAAAATAAGGTTTTGAATGGTATCTATCAGAAGAGATAGATACTTGTGGATGTGTATATTTTTATAGCAATTAGTGTGTTATATACGCATTGTGTACAAATGGAATTATAATTTTCTCAAAATTTAACTGGAAATGAATATTTATGTGACTGGTATATAAAAAATTTAATTATTTATATTAATTAATATTTATCACCATACCATCTATCATTTGATCAGATTCTGTTTCTGGCACTCCTAGATGCACTGTTTCAACAGGTGTATCTACAAGTTTGGATAAAATAAATATAGTTTCAAGTGTAATAATTAAATCTTTTATCTATTATTTAAATCAATGGACATTTGGACATAGCAACAGCTGTGAATCAGGTGAGCTAATAAAGTAGACTGATTAATTGATTAACATATATAACATATGAAGAGACAAACTGTTTTATTCTGACAAACAGAGACAGACAGACAGATAAATAACATATAAAGTAAAACCCGTATATAGTGGACACCCAAGGGACCAGAGAATATTGACCTTTATGTGCAGGTGACCCTTTTACACAGGTTTAATTTAGTTGCACTCAAGGGATTTTTCAAAACTGGTCTTTATAGACAGGTGATCCTTATATAGAGTTGACCGCAATAGCAGGTTTTACTAAAGTGATAGATAGACAGAGATACAAAGGAATACAAAGAAAAATTAAAAAAATAAATGTTCAAATGGTGTGACAAGTAGATTGACCAGATAGACGTATATTTATAAGTTTATGTCTGTGTATTCTTACCATCAGTTTGTTGAACCAGAGCATGGTCTTCTTGAGTTAATAGGTCTGTAAAAGTACACACAGGAAATTTGTAACAGAGAACTAAAATTTCTTAAATTTCCATTTATTATTCTCTTTATACATCATGACATTCATATTTGATAAATTATAACACATATTTTTAAATGCTACTTGTATTCATCTTTTATTATTGGGGATTTTGAAAAGTACATCCAGACCGATGATCTCATCCTGTGTTAGATTACTTTTAATTTTTATAAACATAATCATTCAGTTGTAAAAATTGTATTGAATTTTTACTCACCATCTGTGTCAATTCCACAAGTGAGTCCAGACACATTTGGCCTTCCATCATGTATATCCAGATAGGTGGATTCTGCCCGTGAAAAAATGTTGGCAGGACCACCTCCAGTGTGTGGTCTTTTTGTCTGGTCAAGTTTTTCTTTGCCTGACAAAAAAAAAATATATAAAAAATTTAATAATTACAATCAATTCATTATAATTTATTACATGAAATTTTTAAACTGACTAAGAAATGTTGAACAATTCAACATGATAATTTTAATTGTCCTAGGTATATTTCAAATGCATTTTACATTTGTTTGAATTGATACCAAAATTCATGAATAATTAGTAATAATTTTTTAAGGACAAAATCTTATTATTTGGCACATGTAAAAAAAGAAATACATTACTTCGCTGTTTGATATTGTAGTACTTCTTCTTGATCTCTGGTAAATCTCTTTTCTTGCTGATGAACCTTCTAGATAATTAAATAATAATCATTTTAATTTTATTCTCAAAGTATTTGATTAAATAAAATTTTAAAATTTTAAATTTAATTTTGTGTGTTATGTTAAATAGTGTAATTCAACATTTTTTTTTTAAAATACTACAATTAAAATGTTTTCCCATAAATGATAGTTCATTCATATTTTGTGACAAAAAGAGCAATTCTAATTATCATATGCATGTTGAAATAGTAAAATTTAATTAAATTACAAGTCAGAAATTTCTAAATTGGGTTTCTGAAGCAATTTATGCCTATGTACATATGTGCAATTTTTTCATGATATGTAGAATAGTTAGAATTATTATGCACCTGTATATATCTTTTCATATAAATAAATGAATAAAAAAAAAAGGAATTGAAAAAAATGTATTTGCTCTCTCTCTCTCTCTACTCACTCCCCAATACTCTCTCATCCCTTCCTCTCTCTCTCTCTCTCTCTCTCTCTCTCTCTCTCTCTCTCTCTCTCTCTCAGAGATGCAGTGTAAATTTATTGAACAATGTTTAGAAATATTTTGAGATAGCCCCTGAAATGCCCAATTTGCATATCTACACGGTAGACGATTCTCCAATTTTAGGACAAGTTCTGGAACAGCATAATTTACGTAAAACCACGCAAGCTGCCAACATTGTGGAATGTGGATTTGATTATTTAACTGATGATAAAGAAAGTCAAATTATGACTTTCATACCGATGATCAGACTGTCAGTGATAATGTATTAGGCCATGTAAAATACATACCGAAATACATCGAGACCACTGTGACAGTGTATGGCAAAGCCGAGTCCTAATTCAGTACAATTGTTTAATTAATTGATGTGAAAAAATATTGTAAATAACACGTGTTAACAGCGAAATATATGATTTTACACATTGCTAATGTAATACATAAAGAACTGTGGGGAAAAACCAAAGTTCAGTTGATACCAATCACAGAGGACACTGTAGGCTTTTTCGACGGCCTTTACTTGCATCCTATCAGAAATGAAATATATTACTTCAACTAAAACGGCTAAATTTAAAGACTCTACGAATTGGCGATATATATTTATTGTTAAAGTTATTATCAGTATTTAGGTATTCGTAAGTAGATAAAAAAACGAACTATAAATAGACGCTGAATTTGATTGGTCTGTAAAAACAAAGAGGTCAATCTGACAAAGGGGATTTCCATGATAATCGAACACTTCATTTTCAGTCTCTTCTCGTATCTCATTAATGACATTCGAAACAATGTTAATGTTTCTGGTATGTTATCGTCAATAATCATTCTATAAATTTTCTTTTTTTTTTTTATTTATAAGATTTAAAATTAAAAATAAAAGTAGGAAACCTACGCATTCAAAACATCGGCAATTTCCTGCCAAGCCCTTGATTTCAACTCCCCCACTTTTATCGCCCCATCCCCTTTCATTTTCCCAAACAAAATATTTTCTCTTTTTAAAACTTCTTCAACCAATACAATTTCTTCGTCCGCCAACCAGTTTGACGAGCGTTTTGGCGTTTTAGCATTCATGCTTTCAATATCTCCTGATTTTGGATTTTGTGTCTGATATATATATATAATCACTTTATTTAGAAGCTAGCAGACGACGTTTGTTTACTTTCTATATAACAATCTTACCTAAATTTGCAGAAGAGTTCCACAGCAGGTGTCTCGGGCCCCTTATGAACTGCAAAAATACCGTAGCAACGATCGTCGCGTGCAAAATTGCGGGTCTCAGTTGAGAAAATTCTTAAGTCATTTTATGGTGGAGCATTTTTCATAATTTTCTCAGATGAGTAAATTCTTAACTTTTGAGAACAAATTTTGTCTGAGAATTTTATTTGTTTATGGTGCCGGGCCCTGATGTCCTATACAGACATTAACTCACAAAATTAAAGGTCATTTAGTACTTATTGATTTTGAAAAAGCCTTTGATTCAATAGCGTGGTCTTTTGTTTATAAAGTATTAAAATTCTTTGGTTTTGGACAAATCATAATAAAGTGGATACAAATTTTAACCCTTTCAACCCTACAGACCACAATAGACTGATCTGAATCAATAGAAAAACCATACCATTTGAAAATTCAGGGATGAAAGGGTTAAATACTGATATAAAAGCTTCAGTTATACAAAATGGCTTCCTTTCAGAACAAATACATATTAGACATGGCTGTCGTGAAGGAGATTCAGTCTCGGCATATATCTTTCTCTTGCAATTTTAATTAAGAATAAGTGTTATGTAAATGTAAGGGAGATAACTGTTAATGATGTAGAACTTATAATATCTCAGTATGCGGATGACACTTCTTTTATACTAGATGGGTCTAAAAATCTTTGTTTGCAGCTTTATATACTATGATTATTTTTCACATATGTCTGATCTTCGTATTAACCATACGAAAACAAAAATTATTTGGATATTTAAAAAAGTTTAGCGGTCAAATTCATTCATTTCATTCTCGCTCCGGCAGGGACGGTCATGGGACGGTCCCTGTCCCATCTCATCGAGATGGTCGACGACTTCGCCCGCCACTGGCGCCGCGTTTGGCGGAAAGGCGCACCTCATTTAGCAGAAATTTGCCTATCCCAAGGAATACATGGATTCTCTCGATCGTTTATCGAGACCCGCCTGCGCGACTGCGAGGTGTCCGCCGAGGCGTATGATCATGCACAGACAGTGTGGGGAAAGTTCGACTGATGCGCGCTGAGTGACTACAATGACTTGTACGTGAGGCCTTCCGCACCGCCAGTCAGAGGCGCTACGGTCTGGATCCGGCGAGTTATTTCACGGCGCCCGGGCTGTCGGGGAATACGTTACTCAAGACTACTGGCGAAAAGTTGGAGCTCTTGTCCAAAGTCGAGATGTACCAGTGCCGCCCGGCAAAGGATACCTCCTTGAAGTCGATCTCGAATACCCGTGCGAGCTGCACGATCTCCACAACGAGTACCCCCTGACAGTCAAGACGATCTGGATTTTCAGCGGTCCGACGCACTGAAACTCGTTACGCACCTCTTCAAGGAAACAGAAGGCGACCGGCAGGTCAACGAAGCAGGTGAGGGGGTTTCTTCCGTGATTCAAAGGAATTATGGAACCTCGTGTTCGACCTCGAGTTGGCGCATGACTCCCGCGAAGCGCGAGCAAACGTCGTGGTTCAGCTGATGCTCATCGGTGAGTTGGCACATAACCGCAATGAATCGCGGCTGGACGGCGCAATTCAGCTGGTGCAAGTCGGTGAGTCGGCACATAACCGTGTCGAATTGCGGCCGGACAGTGCGGTTCAGCTTGTGGCGGGCATCCTCTTCGGGAGGCGCCGCGGAATAATCTGGAGACGTTTTTTTGGGAAGTTTTTCAGGCCGGGGAGAGGGGGTGGGCCAGAACCTCCAATTGCGTTTTGCAGGATTTGGCGGGTTTTGCTCTAGAACGCCCGATTGGGTTTTGGCGAGTTTTACTCAAGAACTCCCATTTGTAGATTTTCTGATATAGGAGGAGAATGAATAGTATATGGCTATACATATCTTCTCACACCTGTGACAGATTTGCCGGATTATTTCACCATAGGGTGAGATGAGTTTGCGCTACTGTTTTGATGTCATGATGAAAGAGACCCCCAACACAACTTTAAGCTCTATATTGAAGGTCATTTTTATTCTAACTTGTGAAAAATGTGGCTCTGTCCATCGGGGACCCAGTCCACTTCTATTTATATATGAGTTTTCCGTGTAATATTTGACTGCTCTCCCCTCATAATTCCCTTTGCAAGTAATGTTGATTTGCATATTTATTACTTGGAATGTATTCACAATTAAATATCCTCTTTTTAGATATATTAATTAACCATGTGTGAACAAATTATTTGATCTTCCATGGCCCCTCCTGTCCCTTGGGGTCACAAATAGGTTGATTTACATTTTAATACTTGGAATGCATTTCACAGTTTTATGTCTAATATGAAATACTACATGACAATGCTTGAAAAACTGAAAATAATGACTTTTTTGCTATTCCTAATGAGACAGAGCTGAAGACAGATTGACATACAGCCACTCTATATAAAACACTGGAATAATAATGATAATTCAAAATATATAAAATTGTATGTAACATAAGATATCAGTAGTTATAGGCAGCTCCATGGTGCGCATTTGAATTTTCGCCGCTTGGGGGCGCCACCATTTAATTCAAAATATATAAAATTGTATATAACATATGGTATCGTCAATATTACCATTTTTTTCTTCTACTGAACCATAATTGTTCACAACTGTATGTCATCAGTATACAAACAAGTCCACTTTCCTGTTGTAACATGTTTTTGCTGTATGTTTTGTGTGATTTTACCGCGAAATCCGGATTCTGAGAATAACTGTTTAGTTCTGGGAAATTCGCCAAATTGCTGATATTTACATGCGTGGATCCAGGGGTGGGGACCTGTGGTCTAGAACCCCCCCCCCCACGATCCGCAAGAAAGTGTCGTTTTATGTTTAAAAAAATGGCGGTTTAATAATTATCAGTCTATAACTAGCAAAATTATTTCTATCTAGATCTTTATGTATTTGAACTGAAAAAAAACAAGTGTAAGTAGATCTATTGCAGTACTGAATATTTTATTTCATTTTCTGATCTATCTTGACCATGATGTAAGTCGGATACTAACCACGCAGTTGGTGTGCATGTCCGCTTTGCACATTGGCGAGTTATTCTATATATCTCGCACTGCAATGTGACAGTTAAAAACGTGTTGCAATGCATGATAAATATCTATTTATAGCCACTTAAACTTGGTAGACAGTCGGGTGATCAGCAAATCTTGTTTTTGAATAAAATCATAAAATCATTGCAAACTCGAGGACAGTTGCTCAGACATTTAACTGCGCAGGTTTTAAGTCATATGACTGTGCTTGCCGACAACTCCCCACAAACAAACCGACATCGTACTAAGGCGGACGTACAGAAAATTTCTGCGATCACCTATCAATCTGCCGTGGTACGGTCCACTAGAAAACAATCACTTTTTACAGAACAATTTGTCAAGTTAAAAGTAAGTATATGAATTTAAGCATTTTAATCTTGGGCTAAGACGGATTCAGGAAAAAATAATGAAATGGGCGGAACACATGAGTCATAATATTAGGATGAAAGCCAAAGAACTTGCTTGAATCTTAGATCTTATGTTTGAAACATTATCAAAATATAAAAATAGATTTATGTGGATCCATGTTGAATTTGAAAAAAAAAATGTTGAGACGTGAAATAATCATGAAATAAATTTAGTGATAGGTTTATGATCTTTCAGAGAGACGTCTACATGGTGACATAATTCATTTGACAGGCGCGCGCGTGCGCATGTGTGTGTAAAACGTACTATACACTCGCTGTGGTATATAATAGCTGTGGTTATAGTAATTAATTTAGCAAACTTGCAAATTTAAATTTATAATAATAACATTCCAGTTTTTTTTCTTTCTCAAATATGCTGGGATCGGAGTCCCCCAGATATCTTACACCAAAACTGCAATTTGCAGACGATTTCATTTTACAGGGAATAGATTTATTTTTATGGTAAGATGAGGCAATGTTTACCAATTGACGGTTATGATCTAGACGACTTATGCGACGTAAATGATTTCTGTTGCCTGCGCTGGGTTTGACATTTCTTGTAACTAAGTCAGCTAATTTGCGGCAACTATCAAATTACATGATACTGTAGTACCGTAATTTTGATAAATTCAACAATCGATGTATCATATTTACTTTTACATATTTAGGTAAACAAATCATTCTATATAAGAAACAATATTTAACACCAAATATGATGAACTAAATTGTATCTAAGAGGTATTAGATATACATAGGCTTGCAAATTTATCTTGAAACCAATGAATTAAAATTGGATGCAAGTTGAGCTCCATATAAATCCCTATTTTTCTGGGAGGATCCTTCCTTTCCCCATGATTGAAACCGTACAAGCAGTACATATATTTTACAAGTTACTTGCAAGAAGGCCACTGGTCTCTTCCCGGGTACATTGTAACCGGGTTCCAGTGTCCCCACCTTTAAAAACTGACCGCCATCATATAACTGAATAAAATGTTGAGTGTGGCGTTAGATGAACACTAGATGAATCCCCCAAATGTATGTACAATGTATTTGACAAAGAAAATCACGTGTGACACATGTCACTCAGTGTCAAACTTTGATATGAAATAGACTTTATTTCCTGTTGCAACTGTTGAAAATATAATCCTGTTTTTGTATATTTCAGCTCAAGAAATGGATTCTACTGCCGCAAAGTGTTCCACCTGTGACGAGAAAGACGTCGTATCATTCTGTCCCGTCTGCAGTGAAGTTCATTGTGACGACTGCTCGGAACAACACAGACTTATGGGAGCCACCAAGCGCCACTGCGTTATAAATATTTCATCAGGAGAAATCCGTAATCTTGAGGAAGCATCACTTAACTGTTTTATGTGTAAAAGCCGAAATATCGTGGTAACAGCAACATTCTTCTGCCTGATGTGCCTGGAACTTTTCTGTGATAAATGTAGTTCGTTCCACTCAAAGTCAAAGATAACCAAAAACCACAAAGTTACAAAACTATCACGTGACGGACACGGAGCCACAGTTAAAACTTCCAGTAAGATGGCGGGTAAGAAACAAAATGAAAGTATTGACGACGGTCAGTTTGCCTCCGATTTCGAGGGCGAGTTACACATTGCTAGCTCCAGCAACATTGACTTTACTGTGGCCCAAGCACCACTGTCAGTCTTGTCTAGTGGTGCCGTCACAGTAGATAAAGTTGGTGGTGCCAGTAATGTTACCACACAGTCCGTCACAAACATGTCGTATGTCGGTGACTTTTATATTCAGTTAGAAACAGGTAGAAGGAGGTGTAATATAGCCGGCATCACGTGTTTGTCTGACGGACGAGTTGTCGTCTGTGATGGCTACAACAAAACAGTGAAAGTTTACAACACCGACTGTAAGTATCTCTACAGTGTACAATGTTCTGGTAATCTCTGTGGCATTACTGTGGTGTCATCTAACACAGTGGTGGGCATAGAGAAAACCACCACACTGAGATATTTACAGTTGGACCCACAGCCTAGTATCAGGTTAGACAAACACATTGATATCTCTCCTGGTGCCTGGGCTGTGTCATACGCGGTCCGCAAGTTCGCCGTTCTTTATCCGTGGTCTGACCGCCGTGAAGTTGTAATGATAAACGACAGCGGCGTCAAACTGACCGTCGTCAAACTTACACAAGTCAAAGGTGGCATACCTCTCGCCATCTTACTGGACAGCAGTGGCACCAGATTTTATATCTGTGATGACAACAGTCACCGTGTCTTGTGTTACAGATGTCAACCCGGGCACACGGGAGTCCTCTGGGAGTGCAGTGTGTCCCCTAATCCATACTCTGTGGTACCTGTAGGGGACAATTTATTTGTTTTCTGTCAGAAGAAAGTACACGAGATAAACAAATCCGGACATTACCTACAGGAAGTTGTTGTTCACGGTAAAAACTTTGATATTTTTCGTCCTGTCGCAGCATTTCAAACCAGTTGTCGTAAACTTGTTGTCACGTCTTGGTGGACATTAAATAGTAAAGTTCAAATATTTCAACTGTAAATAACATTTATTTATTTATAATTCAACTTTATAATTGACTTTGTGTATTGAGTTATCACCATATATATATAATTACGCATTGATTAAAATTTAATTAAAGATGACATGAGTTGTTTGTTGTTGTTTTGTAATCAAGTTGGAGTTGACATTGATGTAGATGAGGCCATTTATGTGTTTGTCAAGCTATCGA
The DNA here is from genome assembly GCA_030159075.1 of Atrina japonica. Taxonomy (NCBI): domain Eukaryota; kingdom Metazoa; phylum Mollusca; class Bivalvia; order Pterioida; family Pinnidae; genus Atrina; species Atrina japonica. Next base: position 6,142 of record BROG01002099.1, on the reverse strand, counting down.
TCTACAGTCTTGGGACATGACGACAAAATGGCGGCATTTGTTGTCGATCTGTCTAAAGTTTTGTCTTTCTATCAATCTTTCTGTGGACACTGATGCTTTTCATATGAAATATGTTTTGGGGACTCGCTTAAAATTAATTATAAATTAATTTATGTTTTTCAATACAGAGACGTCACATATGAAATGTAAGTTAGTATTGATTATGGAATGTCACTAAGCGATGCAGACATAACGATTAAGGTCGCAGGAGTTATCTTTCTTTGTGGGATTAGAGCTCTACCGCGTATGTGATTGAAAATACTTTTGATTTTTTTTTCTTCTCCGAAATAATTTTTCACTTATATACCCAGGGTACAATTGTTGTAAAACGGTCCAGAAGTCACCAAATTTACTTAGTACTCAAGCTCAATATTTTTAATTCGTCATTTTGACTATATAATCGTTATTAAAACTGTTGGGTTGGAATGACTGGGAAGTATTATTTTTCGTCATTCACATATAGCTGTTTGCGTCACACTTCTGATCTTCCGTAAAAATGAATACATAAGTTTAGTACGGTACCCAAAATGTGAGTCCGTACTCAATTTAAAAAAAAATATTTTTGACGTTTTCTTCAAAGCAGCAATAATTTTTATCATCATGTACAAATGTATGCCGTCAATATACAAAGAAATTTTGTAATATCTAAAACTATCCGAATCAATTTTACCAAGAACATTAATCAATTCTTTTAATATATAAAAATATACTTTCAAAAACAAAAAGGGTCAACCCTTACTAAATATAGCGCAACGGTCAATTATTATAAATAGGAAAACAAAATTATTTTGACCGAAATAATTGTTTTAGTAAAAATAAATATATTATAATATTGAATTTTGATTTTTGTTTTATTTGTTTTTCTTGTTGTACAGGAAAAAATACGGAAGCCGATGAGTATCACAGAAAAAAAAATACGAGAAAATTATGTCGTTATTAAAGACCTCGTAATTATGAGATAATTATGTCGTTATTACGAGAAAAGATATCGTAATTACAAGATCGTTTTCTCGTAATAACAAGAAAAGACCTCGTTATTACGAATTTAATAAGTCAAAGTTAGGTATTTCTTCTATCTATTTGGCAATTTTCTATAAATAATTATCATATTTTGACTGTCCATCAAAAATGTGTGGCCTTGAATCTTCCAAATTCAAAATTCTTAGGACCGTTGTGACTCTTCAGCTGAGCCTCTCTGCCCACCTCGGCCCCAGGGACCCTAATTACACCGAACCAAAGCCACGAGTTACAGAAGAGCCCGTCGGTGATCTGCAAGAAGCCCCCCCCCCTTCCGATCCGGGAGCCGAGGGCCGACCAACCCAGGGAGAAGAGGACCCCAAACCGGCCAATGCCACCACTAGATCCACCGCTCAAGCCTACGTCGTAGGGGCGAGCACGTGTAACAACTTCCATCACGGTTGCACGTTAAACACAAGGAGCATCTCCGGCGCTACAGGGGTAGCCCCGGCGTGTGGCAAGGGCTTTGAGTGGTCACGCCGCACGTAAAATCATCTCTGACTGACTGACTCACTTCACATTTTAAATTAAATGAGTGATGAATTCAAAGGTAAATTACATAGAATTCGTGATAAAACAAGAAAGGTAATCTAAAAATCATCAAATGATATTTTGTTTTGTAACATTTATATGAATTTATACCTTGGAATGAATAATTAATTCCCCGAGAAACAGATTAATAACGATAATTATTATAACACAATACTGTTATCGTAAATTGACTTCAGTTATTAGTTATTTTAAGTAGCAGAATCTTAAAGAAATCTTGTGACAAATTAACAAAATTTTTTACCTGATTTTTGAAACAAGAACAAAAGTAAATATCAAATTAACGTTTTATTTCTTTGAATGCAGAGTGAAAGTGATTCAAAATTAAAAAACGACACCACTTTCTATCCGCTGATTCCCGATAATTTTGTTTCAACCCCCCACCCACCCCTAAAATTTCATCCACGTCATGGTCTTCAAAGAGAACGGAAAATGCTAACTGGAAAGAAGAATGGACGTAAAGCCGTATTGACCGCTTAAAAGAGGCATTAGCTGTGTTTAACACTTTTTAATATTATTTTTTTACTTTAAAGTAAAATAAAACTAAGAGCTATACACAGGCATAGAAAATCATGATATACTTAAAATATATATAAATATAGTATATTCTAGATAAATAGTTATATTTATATATATATATATATATATATATATATTGAAAATAAGGTCAGCTAATGCCCCTTTAAATATTATGAACAATTAACTAGAATTAACAGTTGGATTAATGGCTGTTTATTTTGAGTTATTATAATAGATAAACAAATTATGTATTTTTCAGCTAAACAAAGGATTTTATATGTTATCTCAAACTTAGCTAAAATGATAAATAAAAAGTAATAATATTAAGATATTTATTGAATTATCGTCTTTTTACAATATGTAAATTAAAATATTTTTATTGAAAATAAATAAGTTATTTTTATCAAAATATAAAAAAGATTTATTTTAATCAAACACCAACATTTATATATATTTAATTGGACACCAACCAAATTCTGACTTTTTTATCAGATGAAAGTTTAATTTATTCCGTGTTATATTAGAATTGTTCATTTGATATTTGGAATTTATCTACCAAAATGTTTCCACCATATTGATGTCGATAAATTGCAAATATCAAATTAACAATTTTTAATATAACAAATAAATTAAGTTCAACACTCAGATACTTTGACTGTGAAATGCTTGGTAAAACTCTTGAAACTGAATGTTTGGAAAATATTGTATTTCAGTCTTATACTGAGAAACAATATATCGACGGCATAAAAATAGATATTTATTGACCTATTGACCAATATTATTGTGTTGGTCAAGATGTTCGATGTGTAAATTACTGGTTTATTGCACAATATTATTGTGTCGTTTGTGGTAGGTCCAATTTTCCTCAATAGTATTGTGTCAATATTATTTACAATGAAATTGATCGTATACGGGCCGTTTAACGCAAATGACACATGAAAGCGTGTTAAGGTCGTACGAGTTATCTTTCTTTGATAATTTTGAAATGCGTCAAATGCCGCGACACTGTTGGAAGTTCAGCATATATTATTGTAGATTTGAACATTGATTGAAATGCAGAGGACAGTTAATACATTTAAGTTGCGTAGAAAAAAAAATCGATAATACATAACACTGTAAGCAATATTTATCGTTGCGATATAATTCATCTTATAAACCCAGATTCGTTCGGAGTTCCAAAGAGGTTTATAGATGTCAACCACCAGGAGTAGTTCTTTGTTATAGGCCTCTCTAGAATACCTATATCTAGATGTCAACCACAAGGCAATAGCAAAAAGGAAGATAATTCCAATATATTCTTCACTATATATATATATGTCAACCACCAGGTGTAGTACTACATTATAGCCCCCTCTAGAATACCTATACTGAGATATCAACCACCAGGTGTAGGTAATAGCAATAAGGGAGAGAACTCAAATACATTCTTCACTCTATAAATGCCAACCACCAGGTGTAGTAATACAGTATAAGCCCCTCTATAATACCTATATCTAGATATCAACTATCAAGTGTAGTTGTACATTATAGGCACCTCTATAATGCCTATATCTAGACGTCAACCATTAGGTGTAGGTAATAGCAATAAGGGAGAGAACACATTCCATTCTATATACATGCCAACCACCAGGTGTAGTTATACATTATTGGCCCTCTAAAATACATATATCTAGTTGCCAACCACCAGGTTTAAGTTTTATCAGGAATCACCAGGTGTAGTTCTGTATAAAAGTCCCCCTAATATATATATATATATATCTAGACATCAACCACCAGGTGTAGGTAATAGCAAAAAGAAATATAATTCCAATATATTATTCTCTAAATATATGTTAACCATCAGGTGTATAATTACATTAGAGTCCCCTCTAGAATACTTATATTGAAATGTCAACAACCAGGTGTAGGTAATAGCAATACGGGAGATAACTCAAATACATTTTTCAGTATATACATGTCAACCACGAGGTGTAGTACTACATTATTGACCCCTTTAGAATAGCTCTACCTAGATATCAACCACCAGGTGTAGTTCTTAATAAAGGCAATAAGCGGAGATAACTCCAGATACATTCTTCACTATATACATGTTCAAACCACCAGTGTAGTAGTACTACATATATTGACCAACCCCTTATAGGAATAGAATAGCTCTACACTAGATAAACTGTACCATTAAGCGTAGTTCTACATTATACGCACCACTGTAGGTAATACCGTAGGAAGTTAAATCTAGATGTCATCCACTATGTGTCGTCTTTTATCTAGATGTCAACCACCAGTGTAGTTAGGGAGCATTGTTGGGCCCTATAATAATGTTCAACATATATCAACTAGATGTCAACCATCAGGTTTAGCTTATAGATGCAAGAAGGTGTAGTTATAGCAGGAAGGAGATACGTCAATATATCTTCTCCACTAAATACATGTACATGTCAACCATTACCAGGTGTACTACTCACCAACTATATAGATAACAACCACAAGGATGTAGGAAAAAAGTAAAAAATTAACCAGGAAGTTAATTCCAATATTCTTCACTATATACCTATATCTTGCTGTCATCCATCATATGTTGTATTTTATCTAGATGTCAACCACCAGGTGTAGGTTACAGCATTTGGACAGGTAACTCTAATATATTTTGCACTATATACATGTTATCCATTAAGTGTGGTACTACATTATTGACCCCACTAGAATACCTATATCTAGATGTCAACCACTAGGTTTTGTTCTATATCTAGATGTCAACCACCAGGTGTACTTCTATATCTAGATGCCAAATAGAAACCATCTGGTGTTTGATAACTAAATAAAGGACCACATCTGGTGGTTGACATCTAGATATAGGTATTGATGAGGGGCAATGATGCAGAACTACATCTGGTGGTTGTCATCTAGATGTAGGACAACGCCTAGTTATTTACATTTAGATATAGTTATTCTAGTGGGACCTAAAATGTAGTACTACACCTGATGGTTGATATGCATATAAGAAAGTATATATTGAAGTTTTTTCCTATATTGCTAATTTCTACACCTGGTGGTTGAAATCTAAATATAGGTATTATAGAGAGACTACACCCAGTAGTTGTCCTAAAAATGCAGCATTACACTTAGTGGTTGACATTTAGATATAGGTATTCTAGAGAGGTCTATAATGTAGTACTATACTGGTGGTCCACATGCACGTAATGAAATATAGGAGTTATCTCCCATATTGCTTACTACCATCTACAACTGGTGTCTTGACATCTAGATATAGGACTACACCTAATGGTTGATATCTAAAGATAGGAAATCTAGAAAGACCTATACTGTAGTACTACACCTGGCGGTTGACATCTAGATATAGGTATTCTAGAGGTCTATAGTATAGTACTACACTTGGTGGTTGACATTCATATAGTGAATACTATCTTCCTTATTGCCATTATCTACATCTGGTGGTTGACATCTAGATATAGGACTACATCTGTCGGTTGACACACCTGATGTTTGATATGCATATAGTAAAGTTTATGTTCTTATTCGTAAACTCAACCAAACATAAACTATTTACAATCAAACTCAAACACTAGTGTGAATTTAGGAATAGCCTGCCATACTAGTACGTATATAGTCGTTTATTAATTTCCACCATTGCACATAGTATTTTCCGAATAAGAGATAAGCCTTTCCATATTAACCGCCGTCTGAAAAGGAAAAAAACATGAAGTTAGTAAATGTGTTATTTGGGGATTGCCGGGATATACAAAATGTACATCATTTATCCAATAAAAAGTTAAAGGGAGGGTGGGAGGGAAAACTTACACATCCTGCTGAATACTCGTATGAGGCTCTAATGGACTTCAAGACTCATTAAATTCCGTGCAATAAAACAAAGAAACAGACATACCTGTAGAACAGGTATGATACCCAATGAAACGATTTTTAATAAAACAATAACACATAATTCCCAAAATAGAAACACACATGTTTTGAGTTAACATTAAAAAACATATGTATTGAAGTT
>BROG01002098.1:0-16329 GCA_030159075.1 Atrina japonica | reverse complement strand
ATACTCTCAACATAAAGAACAATTGCGAATCCCAAACCTGATGAAACAATGTGTTCGGAAGGAGTAAGCGACCTCTGTTAGCACCCACTCCCATCATAATTTTTAAATGAAAACATTGCGTTGAGTTCGGTAGAAAGGTCAAGCTCGGTGGAAATGTCATCATATTTTAATATCTGATTAGTGAAAAGGTTATATGATCGTGCCTCAGAATACAATCCAACATTCCTGAGAGTATATCATATTTTTGTTGAATTCAATATCCAAAAATTTCTGTATACTGCAAACATGTTCGCCAAATTCTATCATAAAGAAACTTTACAATACTTACAACATTACGATCCGGTCCATTTTGTTGTGTAGGCTTTTTATTTTTATTTTTATCTGCAAATGTGTTTTATGGGGCGTTATATCATGTCTGGTTCGGATGAAGTTATTACTATATGTTTTAACGCAACTTTCCAAAAAAAAAAAAAAAAACAAATATTGCATCTTAAATCATTTTCAGATACAGATAAGGTTATCTGGCAATAAACAACGATAGCCGCTCACGTGTACATTACTATATACACATGCTTAAAATGCGTTTGTTAGTCTTACCATCGTTCACTTGCAGGTTATAATAAAATCAAAGATCTTGCCGCTTTATACAGGAATTCATCACAATATATAATTACAGTATTACATGTATTTTTGTAATACCTGATTTTGTATCAACGTCTTCGTAAAGCGGTCCACTTTGTACCCCATCTCCTCCATGTATTCCAGACTTTGGGGATTTCGAAGATTTGTCAACTTCAGCATACAGATCTGATGGACCAGGGGTGACATTTTTCTTTGGTCGCGGTGTTCCCTTGCTTTTGTCAACTTTGGCATACAGGGCTGATGGACCAGGGGCTATGTTTTTCTGTGGTCGCGAAATTTTGTTAGATTTATCAACATCCGCATACAAGGCTGATGGACCATGGGCGATGTTTTTCTTTGATATCGGTGTTTTGTTGGATTTATCAACTTCAGCGTAAACTGCAGAAGGACCAGGCTGGTTGTCATTATCTGTAATGAGATTAAGCACGATATGTCATAATAGAATTGATACTTCACGCAGACATAAATATGCAAGTTACTTTGATAGAGAAAAGATTACACGTGTGGCTATGTCGATTATGGTATCAAATTTGAATTTAATTTTAAACTTAAATGTCAGACGAAGTTTTGGACCCTTGAAAACAGCTACATTAAAACAATAGATGATTGTTACTGAAATGCGACAAAGCTATTTTTGTCAGCCAACAACTAGTATGTTTGCAGTAGGTATTACTAAAAATGTTTCGACAATCAATTTGAAATAATACTTTTACTTAAGTTCAGAAGATATTATGCAAATCATAGTCAAACAAACATTTTACAAGTTAGAATTTACATTTTATGATACTGACAAAGGTTGAAAACCAAAATATGTAACATGATCAGGTTTCTGAATATACAAAATATACAAATGACAACTGAATAAAAAGAAGGAAAAAGATAACCACAGAAAGAGAAATTTAAAAGGCGTTAAGCGTTTGGTAGTTATTGTCTTTAAAATATTCATTTCTTACAACGGATGTGGCGTGTCTTACCCTCTGTCAGATAAGTAGAAATTCGCTTGGAAAATCGTCGTTCCGCATCTTTTGACTTTTGCTTCATTCTGTAATATATGATTGATTGAAGTTAACGGTTATTGCATTTGTTTCTCAGAGTTATCACAATTTTTCGAAATGTGTAATATCACAAACATAATACCATAATTAAAACCATCGTTTCTGTAAATTAATCGTCATCAGTTGAGGTCCAATTTTAAACAGAGTTTATAAAGAGAAAGTGGTATCAGACAAGGCCAAATAATAAATCTAAACATATAGCCAAAATCCACCACCGTAAAAGGATGGCAAGATTAGCTTCAGAAGAATTTAGAATTATTGCGCATTTCCTTAAGACAGAAATCAGTTCACATTAATCAAAAGCAGCAAATAAGAAATATATTTCTGTATAAAATGTGGAAATGATTGACAAGACCCAATTACATATTGGGAATTTAGTTTCATTACGTTTATCATATTTTACAAACGCACGATTGATCAAGATTCTAACACTTACCTTAAAACAAGCACTACGACGACTATGACTATAATTATCACCACTACTGTAGCACCAACACCAGCTGCTATTGCCGTTGTTGCATCAGATTGTTGTGGATTTTGAACAAATAGATCAGTATCTGAAATAAATGCAATGCATAACGTATAATTTGTAGTAAGAGAGTAGTTCCGTTCAAACTTAATTGAGTTTTGATACAATATAAAACAAATATTAGATACCAAAGTATAAATCAATAGAATGTCCAGAACATAGATACAAATCCGGTAAACATGGACAAACACGGAGCTCTGGAAACCAAGAGGTGGGATCAGGTGCCATGGAGGAGTAAGTATCTCATGTCGACCGGTCACACCCGCCGTGAGTCCACAGTCAAGTCAAATGAAAAACGTGAAAAGGGAAACAAGACTATTATAACGACTGTAAAATTTGCGGAACGTTGACATCAAACGTGGTTTTCGATATCCCGTGGCAATGATTTGTCAGTGAGTAGTTCACTTCTATATATGAAATATACATATGTTGTACACGCCCTGGCATATCGGATCATTTGTGAAATATAATATCCATATGTGGGTGACTCAGGGACATTACTACTTAAATATGGAAAATTTACGATGGGAAAGTCGTAATCGGTTTCTCGTATAGCTAGTTGCTAGTTTCCCGTCTGTGTCTATAGTAAGTAAAATGTCTAAGTATGAAGCATGTGTGCTTGATTCTGTTGTATCTTTAATTTCTAGTTCGCTGGGATATATCGCATTGACATATGACATATGTATGAAAATTGTCATTATTAATTGACCAAACATCGTCAAAATATCTATATATCAATTTAAAAGACGCCGCTAACTTTTTAATGTCCATTATAACAGAGTTCTGTATGTATTCTGAACTTTTTTGTGCCAATGTGTAAAGCGTCTATGCCTTTATTTGTAAATTTAAGGAAAAGACGTTTCTCTTCACAACAGCCATCGTTTGTAATGCGTGCAGGTTTTAACAGTCTGTGATAAGCGATATCCATTATAACGGGGTTCAGTATGTATTCTGGGGTTGAAGAATCCGTGTAAGGGTTCATCCTTGCTTCATAAAGAATTGTAAAAGGAACAAAAGGAAGTTTGCGTTATGATGAAGACCCAATTTTTTGTTAACGTAAGGATGAGATGAAAAAGTGACACGATATCGGTGACAACAGTTGGATTTTAAGACAGTTGACAATGTAAAACTGAAGAAGTACCAGTTGATAATAGAAAATTAAAAAGTCTATTAAAACACGAAAAATTAGATGTGTAAATGGTCTCGACATGAAGAACAACTGAGAATTCCAAACAGGATAGAACCAGGTGTCTGGAAGGAGTCAGCGTCTCCTTCTGCCATGCTATATCCGTAGCAAACGTCCCTCGTATAATTTTGTAGTTCGATGAAAAGATCATGTTCAGTGAGATTAAGCTTGATGATATACAACGGTCTCAACATGAAAAACTATTGCGAATCCCAAACAGGGAGTCGGCATCCCCCGAACAAATGAATATATAAACCAAATGACTTGTACTCATATCGCAATTCAAGAACATTGTTCGCCAAATGAAATTGTAAATTGTAGTAATTACTTAAATCAATTAAAATGCATTTACGTTCGCTTTGTCTGACAAGATTTTTACGATATTTTGTTTTCATAGTTTGATATCGCTTGCATATTTACAAAATATATCCCTTTTAGGACAAAACCATTTTGTTGTAGATATCATTACAGACCGACGTAATCATAATCATATCACATACACGTTTTCTTTCAAATTTAAAAGAATAACAGCGTAACGTACTTCCGCATTCACCAGTCACGTGATCACAAGTGGTATTACAAGAACTGCATACAAATGAACAGTTTCTGCCATACATGCCAACATCGCATTCTGTAAGTAAACTAAAACCAGTCATTTTAATCATGAATGAAAAGCTAAATGTAGGTTTTTCACATGGGTCCCAGTTTTACGTAAGTCTAGTTTCTAAGACACAGTTTATAAAGTTTCAGTACAACAAAAGAGTAGGGATATTGTATAACACCCACTATATAAAGACACCAAAACTAATATATGTACTTGCAATATATACAATACAAAAATCTCAGAAACAAAGGTATAAATATTTCGGGTGTTCAGGAATAGATACAAATCTGTTACAAATTTGGCAAACAGGAAGGCTCAGGTGCCATGCCGCTAGCTTTTTCTTCTTTTGATTCAGATTCTGTTACGTATGAATAAAGGAATAGGTCACATAATAAAGGACAGCTGGTCCCCACAGTATTGCCGACAGTTTAAAAGAGAATGTCTCCGAACATTACAAATATACTGTCTATTAGAAATTCCAGCATTTTTATATCAACTTCAGTGTATAGAATCAGAATTGTGTTGGACAAAATACATATCATGGTCACTAAGGTAAACATATTTAAATTCCAATCCACCTTCCTTTTGTTTCATATGTTTTGTATATTACCGATATTTACGATTATACAAGCATTATGATAACCAGGGCTGGTATTAATAAAGATTGATAAGTTTTATACTAAAAGTAACACTTACGTAGAAAAAAAAGCTTAGCTGAGAAATATTTTTAAGTGAAATTACAAAGATGTTAAGAGTAATTCTTAGCTAAGTAATACCTAAGTATGTTACTAAGAGAAATAGGGGGAAAGTCCAGTTTGTAAATAGATTTTGCCAACCAAAACATCGATTTGGTTTCCATCAAAGCATGAATAAAGCCGAATGAAACTCAAGATGACCGTTCTTTTTTGAAATTTTGAAAGTTTAAATATTTGATGCTTTGAAATAAAACCTGACCCGATATCCGCCTATAATAAACTTGGTCAATTTCTGCAGTTATTGCATGCAAGTAACAGGGATTTTTAGAGTGACAGGATTATCCAGTGTTGGATTTCTTTCAAGGTATTACTTTCTTTATTTTTATTTCATATGAAATGTCTGCAGTGAAGTCACACTGCCTGTACTAAAGTTTACATTACAGAATTGTTAGGTTTTCTGTTACAGCCTTCCTTTAAAATTTATTCTCTAATATTGTATTTCTTTATGAAAAAGAAAACCTTAAGACATGCTTAAATCATTTAGGAGTACTTTTAGTACTCTTAACTTTAAGCACATTCTTAAGTGCTAAGTAAGTTTATGAATTATACTTAATAATTTCACCCAGATTTGAGAAAATTCGTAACCCTTAAGTAATAAAAAAGTTACTTAAGTATTTTTCCATACTTAAGTATAGACTAAGAATCTTTATGAATACCGGCCCTGGTTTGCAATTATTATAAAGCATTAACAATATTGCAGGGCAACGTTTTTTGACAATGGTTTTTCATCTTACCGAGTGTGACCAGAAGTATGCATGTATTATTTTATTTGATATTTGACGCACAGCAAGTGTGAATGATCCAAGTTTTCTTTTTTCAGAGAATTTTTGTTTGTTTGTTTTTTTTTCAATATTCATGATATTTTTAAATTTACATTTGGCCTTTCTAACAGACAACACGTTGCTATTGGTATCGGTCTCAAGAGTTTAATAATAATATTGTTCTATGTGTTGACAGCTAGACAGAAAAAATACTATAGACAGTAGGGGGATATAGAATGTTACCTACTCTCTTTGCAGAGAATGTCTTTGTATCCATCAGCACATCCCCGTGGGCATATTACTGTGTCTCGGTCACATGTCATAGAATTGTTGCAGTGTCCACAGTACTGAGAACATCCATGGCCGTATCTTCCATTTACACAAACTGTATCAAAACAATAAAACCTCAAATATATAAATAAATTGAAATCGAATTAGAATCAAAAGAATGATATTATCTAGTTTTATTTTTTCATATAATATAAAGCACTTGCATACCTGACGATTTGGTTTTCATTGAATGGTATTGATGGGAAATTTTCTTTACAAAACTCACTTAATTATCAGCTTACGTATCTCAAAAGATAATCACACACATATGTAATAACAACGGAATAGAAAATGTAACTCTTAACTTTAACAAGCTGATCGTGGGTTGAAACAATATTTTTACCGCATATCTGACAGCAGTTTAATATCGATCTAAAATATGACTAATGCGTAAGAAGATCTCAGTTTGATTTTGATGTATGTAGATAATCAATACGGTATGGGGACTATCTCAAATTTAGTAGATGAAATGTTTACTAGTGGCTGATAATTACGCAAATATGTGTAATATCAGCAACCCTTTATATGTAAAACCTCAAGTAAAAGGTTTACGATAAGAGAAGGTAATCACGAAATTTGATATAACAGAAAAAGAAATACTTTCAAGAATTTTCAGTGTTTCATGTTTCATTTGATATCTACATAAATACATTGTGAGAAATATACTGAAGAAATACCGATGGGAATTCAAAACTAAAACAAATCACTAAAATCAGACAAATAAGTATAACAACAGTCTCAGCAAGAAGTACAATATCGAATCTCTAACAGAATGTAACCAGTTGTCCAGAAGCGTTCCCCATTAGTATGACACGCCCTTTGTTTATGTTCAATGAAAACCATTCGAATTCGTTGACCAGATCAATAGCGATGATGTATAAGATATATAGATAAAAGGGCCATTGCATTACAAAGACAACCAAACAGACCTGGCATATGAAATTACATATGGTATATAAGGTACAACAAGGCAGTATGCTTCCAATCTGTGGTTGATGTTGGTGTTATTTTCGTGTTTTAAAACAATGATTTGAAGGCTGAAGGCATATCACAATTACATATTTAATTGGAAAACATTATTGAATCAACGCAATCGTATGGTGGCAGCTTAAATATTAAATATTATAAACATAATACACGAGTTATAAGGCCCAATACACACGTTTCTGTCAATTGGACTTCATCAGTTGAGCTCCAATTTTAAATAAATTTTCTAAATTAAACGTGGTATCAGACAAGGTCATATAATAAATCTTAAACGTATAAAAAATTCAGATACCAAAGTGTAAATCAATAGAATGTCCAGGACATACAAATCCGATAAAAATGGACAAACACGGACCTCTGGAAACCAAGAGGTGGGATCAGGTACCATGGGGGAGTAAGCATCCCCTGTCGACCGGTCACACCCGCCGTGAGTCCACAGTCAAGTCCAGTGAAACATGTGAGGAGTGTATCCTCGTCACAATCGGTACAGACGTCTCAACAAGAGCCAACGAAAAGGCAACTCAACATTTCACTTAGTGAAACAGAGTAGTCGCAAACAAGACTATCATACCGACCGTAAAACCAGAGGAACGTTGACATTAAACGCTGTTTTTGATATCCCTGTGTCAATAATTTGTCAGTGAGTAGTTTACCTCTGTATATGAAATCTTCATATGTTGTGCAAGCCCTGGCATATCGGATCATTTGTGAAATATAAACCCCATATGCAGGTTACTGAGGTATATTACTACTTAAATGTGGAAAATTATAATCAAAATCCGTCTAAGAGTAACTACTGTAAAAAGATGGCAATCCTACATTTAGATGAATTTAGAAGTCTGAGTCGTGCTAACTGTGCCGATTATTACTTTAGTAATATCATTATGAACTGGTACCGAAATAACAGGTACTAGGTTTATGTATACCCTTGGGGACTCAAACAGTCCACCAGCAGTACAGCGACCCAGTGGTTATAAATATTATAAATTATAACATAATACCAAAGAACTTATAATGCTCAAGACGATGTATTGTTTGTATTGAAAACAAAACACACACACACACACACACACACACACACACACACACACACACACACACACACACACACACACACACACACACACACACACACACACACACACACACACACACACACACACACACACACACACACAGACGCACACACTCACACACACACACACACACACACACAAGCACACACATACGCACACACACGCACGCACGCACGCACGCACACACACCTTGATTACAAACATTTCCTTTCCAACCACTTTTACAGCCATATTGACATGTTCCATCTATTGGGCTGCACGATGTCTCATTTTCACAATTCCCAGTACAGTTGTTGAGGCAGTTCAGTCCATACTCTCCGCTACTACAGACTGTTGGAATGCAAAAACTAGTATAATTCACAGGTAAAACAATAAAAAAAAGAAAATACTTGCAAAATGCTTACCGTTCATGCAATTGATTATTAATAAACCTTAGTCAAAACTAGAGAACGAAATACTTAACATAGACTGTAACATTTCTTTCTTAGGCTATTGACACGTATTTGGATTTGAATTTCCTTCATACATCAATGTGATTTATAATTGACAGATATTTATAGGAAATCATGACAGAGAGCGCTTCTATATCAAGTGAAACATACATAACTACACACTGTTTGTAAATACCATGAGGGTATTCACATGTCAGACAATATGCAATATATAATATGTGACATTACGATAAACAAAATATAATCAAAGTTATATCGGCGTCTGATAAGTCTTGCCAGTGATGGAATACAAACATAATGTTGCCTGATTATATTATACCTGTGTTACATTTGTCTCCTTTCCATCCAGCAGCACAACCATTATCACAATATCCTGTTTGTACATTGCAGGTCAGATTATTCTGAGAGTATCCACTACAGGTAACATTGCAATTGTAGCCATATTGTCCATTTCTGCAAGCTATATATAAAGAGTATTGATTTTTATATTATTAATTTTATTAATTATAGTAATGACTCATTCGGTAGCGCACTCGACAGTCGGGACTGAGGTCGTGGGTACGTGTCCAGTCGGCGGCAGGTCGGTCGGTTTCCTGCCCTTCCGACTGAACCAGTAAAAACCGAGGTCCCGTGTCATAGTCTTTGTACATGAAAAAAAAAAACAGCTCAATGGCCGTAAGCGCCGAGCATAGACCAAAAATGTGAAGACCTTTATTGGTATTTGGTGACGTTCCCATATTAGTGATATATTCTTGAGTGGGAAGTTAAACAACAATATCAATCAAATAATAGTAATAGTAATAATAATAATAATAATAATAATAATAATAATAATAATAATAATGATAATAATAATGTTCTTGTTATTGTTATTATTATTATTATTATTATTATTATTATTATTATTATTATTATTATTATTATTATTATTTTTATTATTATTATTATTATTATTATATTATTATTATTATTATTATTATTATTATTATTATTATTATTATTATTATATTACTATTATTATTATTATTATTATTATTATTATTATTATTATTATTATTATTATTATTATTATTATTATTATTATTATTATAAAAAATATTATTATTATTATTGTTGCTGTTGTTGTTGTTGTTTTTTTTATTAAAACTGAAATAACAAATATTATTAACATAATACCAAAGTTATAATACTCAAGACGATCGTTTCTGTTAATCAAACTTCATCAGTTGAGCTCCGATAACTATTATAAATATATTCATTATTATTATCATCATCATTATTTTCATTGTTGTTGTTCTTGTTGTTGTTGATTCTGCTGTAGCTATTATTATATAATATTAAGTCTAAATGATGTTTCTATCAATAAAAGTCATAATTTTTATTGATAACATTTTGGTAAGCCCTAATAAACTTCCTAAACGTATTTATAAACAATAAAAAATACCGAAATGTAATTATGAAAAATAACATACGGCTTCTGCAGTATTGTCCGGTGACTCCAAGTCCGCATCCAGTTGGACATGAACCATTTACATGATTACATGTGACATCATTTCTACAAGATCTACATGATGACAAACAAGATGACCCGTATGATCCTTGACTACAAGCTACAAGACACATATGTCAACATTATAATATAATAGCAACGAAGAAATTTATAGTAATGTTGTAAAAGGTAAGACAAATACTTGACCACATGGAAGTCATAGCAGTATATACCCAACACACAACATGCATGTATGTAATAATTTATTTACTTTTATAAGAATAGTGTGTATTTATTCATATAAAAATATAAAAATCTCAGATACCAAAGTATAAATCAATAGGAGTTCCAGGACATAGATACAAATCCGGTAAACCAAGAGGTGGGATCAGGTGCCATGGAGGAGTAAGCATCCCCTGTCAACCGGTCACACCCGCCGTGAGTCCACAGTCAAGTCCAATGAAACACGTGATGGGTGTATCCTCGTCACAATTGGTACAAACGTCTCAACAACCGCCAACGAAAAGGCAACTCAACATTTCACTTAGTGAAACAGAGTAGTCGCAAACAAGACTATCATACCGAACGTAAAACTTGCGGAACGTTGACATTAAACGCGGTTTTCGATATCCCTGTGTCAACAATTTGTCAATGAGTAGTTTACCTCTGTATATGAAATCTTCATATGTTGTGCACGCCCTGGCATATCGGATTATTTATGAAAGATAAACTCCATATGCAGGTGACTGAGGGATATTACTACTTATATATGGAAAATATACGAAGGGAAGCCGAAATCGTCGCGTTTATCGTATAGCTTAGTTGCTAATTCCCCGACTGTGTTTATATTAAGTAAAATGTCTAAGTATGAAGCGTGTGTACTTGATCCTCGTGTATCTTTAATTTCTAGTTCGCTGGGATATATCGCATTGACATATGTATGAAAATTGTCATTATTAATTGACAAAACGTCTTCGATATATCTGAATGTCAAATTAAAGGACACCGCTAACTTGTTCTTCTTTTGATTCAGCAGTTTCTGAATGAAGTCTGATTCGTAAAAAAATAAAGGAACAGGTTGGCTAATAAAGGAGCACAATTGGTTCCCATAGGAATGCCGACAGTTTGTTGAAAGACCACGTCTCTAAACATTACAAATATATTGTCTATTAGAAATTCCAGCATGTTTTTATATCAAATTCAGTATTCTTATGTGTAGAATCAGAGTGGTGTTTGACGAAATAAGTATCCTGATAGCCAATCACTAGATATCTAAATTTTCGGGTACAACCTTTGGTGAAAAAGCAGTTGTCTATGATGCTAAAAAGCCTTTCTTTTAATTTTTTATGTGGAATAGTAGTGTAAAGAGTTGAGAAATCATATAATTTTTAAGTATCCCCACCTGATTTACACCGCTTCTGGAATAAGCAACTGTACAGTATTTTTGAAGTTTCTCCTGAACAGCTGTCAATATCTTGGTAAAGAGTAAAGATAAAGGTTTGGTGGAACATTTGCTGGATCCTGCTATGTATATTTGCTTATATGGGTTTTTATGAAGTTTAGGTATCCAGTATAAATGTGGTAGCTCGAAATTGGTCTCCATTGTAGGTACATCAAATGAGTGTAATACGGACACGCGATTTTGAAGGATCTCGTCCTTTGAAAGTGAGCTACGTGTGTATGTATCATTTCTAGAATTCGTATTAAACCCAGGTTCTTCCAATAAACTGGTACCAGTACATATTGGTCATGTAACCTATCCAGTTCAGTTACTACTTCTGGATCATTAAATACAAAATCACAATAATAGACTGAATGCTATTTTCATTTATCATTGGTGGGACATTTAGATCATGAGTGACAAGAACTATCAATAGAACTTTGTTTGCATAGACTTGAATATTTATCGAACAAATGTCATGCTATTGTAATTGATTTTATCATTCTAGGCAATATTCACTTTTAATACATTAATTCACAGTCAGGGGCA
Organism: Atrina japonica; assembly: GCA_030159075.1. NCBI lineage: Eukaryota > Metazoa > Mollusca > Bivalvia > Pterioida > Pinnidae > Atrina > Atrina japonica. The sequence continues at coordinate 4,473 of BROG01002098.1, read as the reverse complement.
TGGCTAAACTGTGACAATTCAAAAAGATGAAGTTCATTCACCCAACGTTTGTCTATGACCACTTGAATGTATCCCACCATGGAAAAAGAAAATGCATCTACAACAAGAAACTTGATGCACCCTAATTATGTCATATGTTTATTATCTGGATGGTTTATCTCCTGTTTCAACACGAAATATTAATATGGTATAAAATTCAATGTTATGAACTACATAATGTATAACTATGAAATTTAGCAATATCTGATCTTTGAAAAGTAATCTGGAAACTATCCATCATATTGTATATATTAAATAAGCAACGTTTGTCTATTTAGTGTAATATAATATAAACGTAAGAGTATACCGTACTTTTGTTGCAATACATCCCTTGGTATCCATCTGAACAACCACTGGGACATATTCCAGTCGTGACGTTACAATTAGTCCCACCTTTACAATTGCCGCTGCATTGTTGTGAACAGTCTATTCCATATGTACCGGCAACACAAGCTGTCCATTGTATTCGAAATAACGAGTTATTATTATGACGATTTCATAATCAATAGATATAGTATAAACTATGATAAAATGGGCCTTGACACATACAAACAAGTACACATATAAAAACACAAAGACCGGAATAACGTATAGCCCTAAAATATATATTTAATATAGTCTGTGTAATGGAGTGCAAGCGCTACATTTTTGTCATTATTTTGGTTTCCATAGGTAATACTATAAACATTATGATGAATCAGAAGTAAATTGATGTTTTTTATACAATATTAAAACTGTTTTTCAATTGTTATATGTCTGTAATTTGAAGAAAAAAAGATAATGACACGTTTGCAGCTTTGTGAAAACTGTATACATCAAGATTGCCAACATATTTAAATATTTTCACATTTTGTCAATTTTATGAATAAGGATTGATCAAGAATGATCATGGATCTGAATGGATTTAATATTTTTATGTCTTTGGTATACAGGTTTGGTATTCATTAGGATTGCCATTCGATTCTGTACAAACTATAAAATCTACAAAATATCATATACATGTATATTCACAAAACTACGTACATCAACAAAAAGTATCCAGAGATATAAAATACTGTTGGCCAAATTGATTTATACAATTTGTACATGAGACATGTCAATCAGACTCCATCAGTTGAATTTAATATAAATATGCATAAGAAAATGTCATATCACACAAGGCAAAATTAATAAATCTAAATGTGTCGCCAAATTCGTTTAAGACTACATACTGCAAAATGAATATCTTAGATTTTGAGAAGTTCGATATATATATATTTGTTATGTTACATTGTAGTTTTATGTATATAAATTATATAAATCAAAAGTAAGAATCTCTTTCAAAAGTAATTATTTTTAACTTTTTTCAGTATATATTGTGTTATATCACTATTAGCTGGCATTAAAATGACATTGACATTTAAGATATTAAAATTTATATAATACAGAGATATTGAAGAGATACACATACGTATACACAAATGCCACTTTGTAAATCTTACGTGTGTCGCACAATTCACCGGTATATCCAGCTTTACATTGGTAACATTTTCCATCACTGACAGTACACACATCGTAAAAACAGTTGTCAGGACAATAACTTTGACAATCTGTGCCGTATTTTTTCTCGGGACATCCTGGCGTATACAAATTATTAGTTTGAAAGGTCATAATGAGTTCTTATTGATACATGTCTAAATAACAATGTGGTATAAGTATCAAATTGACATTTAACTGGTTTAAATAGTTAATAAGATTGATATATTGAATGGTGGTCTATGGACAGGAATTTTTGTCGCAAAGCATTTTAAAAAAAGCCTTTGAAACAAGAACCGAGTGTTCTTTCTGAAACAGAAAAGGCAAGTCGTTTTTGCCTTGGTAAACATTTCAAAACGCTGGCATATAATAACTAGAAGACAAACAACTTACAGTTAGTAAATGCATTTGAAATCTAGGGCTGATCAGATGACACTGACTGCAGTAAGGTAGCATAGGATAGACTGAGTCAATATCTGCTCGGCTAATATTCAACCTAACCATCCGAAAGACATTTTTTTCCCGAGTTGATCGGGTAGTATCGTATGATATGTATAGGAATAAACAAGTCGGAAGTCATAGATTTTTCCCTTCAACATCACTATTCTGTAAGGACAAAATGTAAGGTCACTTGACCCAATTTTTTAATATCGTTTGTTAGGTCAGAATATATTGTAGTAATAAAATGAAATAATCAAAGATAAATGATGGAAAGATAATTTTTCAATGGTGTCATTAAAATTATTTATTTGATATTTGGTTGCACTACAAAGACACTTTTGTTTTGTCTAATTTGACTTATAATATAGTAATGCCATACAAGTATACACACACACACACACGCGTACACAGACAGACAGATTTCGAAGCAGTTTACAAATTTAGAGTGTTATTTTTTTTTATTTCTCGTTTTTATGGAATAATGTAGTTATTTAACTATATTGAAGTTATCACTTTTGGTTAATCAGAAACACCAAGACTCTTACCCGAACTCAAGTAACCAGCAAAAAGGTTGCAGTGTGTAATGGACTATTGGCTGTTAATAAATATATTCGCGGGGCAGTATTGGTAACTTATCCTTCTCTTCACTGAATTTTAAATTATTTAAATTATTCCATGTATTTTAGAATGGAATACTGCTGTGCTTTATTTTTGTATTTTCAGTTTGACATACATTAAACAACAAGGCTGTCACGGCTTTGGGACCAATCTTTTATCGTTGGTGTCATATACGTTGTATGTAAACGATATTTACTTAACATTTCTATATGTTGATTGTGAACTGCTGATTTCGGGGTTCATTTTAAAATGATATGTGTCTATTAAACTCAATTTATTAGGATGTCAACAAAGTTGCGCCTTGACTCTATAAGTGCATACAGCCATGGCGAAATTATGCAAAATCAGAAAATTAATATATAAAGGTACGTGGACACGTTATATTATTATTGATAATTGATAAGAATTAGTTTCCATTTCGAATGTTATCGTTACACACAGACACACACACATGTATATATATATATATATATATATATATATATATATATATATATATATATATATATATATATATATATATATATATATATATATATATATATATATATATATATATATATATATATATATATATATATATAAACGCAGGTAAACGTTTGCTTGGGCAAAAGAGATATTTGAAATGTCTCATATCGACAGAGGATGCTTACTCCTCCATGACACCACTTGATCCCACCTCTTGATATCTAGAGGTCCGTCTTTGTCCACTTTTTGTGATACTACCTGAAACTGGTAGTTTTTTTTTTTGTTTTTTTTTTTTTCATTTAAATAACTTACATAACCAATTATTTAATTATTCAAAGTATTTAATGTTTATAGACAAACAATATATCTGATGGAAACTTTCCCCATGTTATTGCTTACCTAGCACTTCCACTTCACAAAGTTCAAGAAGAGCACAAACATTTGTACTTATGGATCCTGCACATGAGACAGATCGTTCTTTGTATAGTGTCACATATTGTCCGTATGTTGACACTGTAACTGTAATGTTTGCCGGTGGATACGGTCTATCTTGTACACCGTTGTTATTGACGTACACTGGACTGCTGGATATAAAGTTATCCTCTAGCGTTACATATAATTTGAATCCTGTTAGTCTGAATACGGTACCTGGAAATGATTAACACTTATATAGATCGTATTGAAAAATGTAATAAATGAAGACAGATGAAATCTAAAACACCTCACCAACCAAATATCAGAGATAAAAACTGTTTCAGATGTGACTGCATATCGATTAACGATTCTGTTAGTATATGTTTTTATAGTTTAGTACCATTATATTTCTGAGTCTCAAATTAAATCATTATCCAGATCAATATATATTTCTTGTTTTAATGTGAAAAATGCAACATTGAGAATTATAATATTTAGAAGTATCTATTTTGTATGAGGTGTTGAAGTTTATTTATTTATTTATTTAGTGCAAATTTGGCAGCATATAGTTAAAATCAGTATATAATGTAGATCTAGATATATCACAATAATGCAATACTTGTACGTGATTTGGAAGCATTTTGTTTTTTTAAAGAGTGATTCGTATTAATATTTATAAATGTTCAACAGAAATGAACTAAGGTCATAGGCAATTATAGTTTATTGATAAGAAACTAAAAACTTAAATATGTTTAAGTTGATGTCTGTTTAAAATACATGTGAGAACCATATGTGCAACAGCACTTTTTCATAAATGCTTATGTATAGTGTCCATAGGTTGTATGCTGTTTGTGGTATTTATTTGCTTACTTACACATACCTTAGTTGACTGTAAAGAATAAGAATAACTAAATGCCATAACCATAATACCAAAGTTATAGTGTAAAAAATCAGACAAAAAAAAAAAAAAAAAAAAAA
>BROG01002097.1:0-16335 GCA_030159075.1 Atrina japonica | reverse complement strand
AAGAACTGACCCAGTGACTTACAATTGTAGCATATTAACCTACTTTCAAATATGAGCAAGACATTTATGAGAATTTTTTCTGAACTAGTTTTGTGAATATTAGGCCTAAAATACTGCCTCTAGAATGTAGACAAGCTTTTCTAAGACTTGACCTGCTGACCAAGATTTGGAATGAAGATAACTCATTCATGACCCTCTATTGAAACAACTGTTCTGAGCAAGTTTTATGGATATAGGGGGAAATGGCATAAAGAATGAAACGATTTGACAATGTTACCTGGCTTTTGAACAAAGATGACCGATTTTGAACTCATCCACGACATCATTAAATCAAATGTTATGAGCAAGTTTCATTAGAATTCGGCCAAAACATATGGCCTCTATCTTTTTCTTAGATTTTACCTGGTGACCTATTTTTTTTAACAAAGTTGACCAATTCTCATAAAAAGTATCAATGAAATAAAGCATTCAAAGTGTAAACAAGGTAACTGTTGACCCTGGACAAAGGGCAATAGCATAAGCTGAACATGAGCATTTTGTGCTCAGGTGAGCTAAAAAATACATGACATACAAACTTCATTGTGTGGGGGTGGAGGGGGAGGTATAAAGATAAAATAGATGAAAGTTTTATGCATGAAAGTTATACAATAAAACAGCAAATGTAATTTTGCTTCATCACTGCATAAATTTTACTTTTCTGAAATGATGCTTATCAAGTCCTGAGCTGTGTTGTACATGAAGAATTGATAATAATAAAATCTTGACTCTGACACTCGGTGATAATTAAGTTCCAGAAGTGTTATACACATGAGAAACACATTTGGCCCAGAAAAAAAAACATACAAATAATCATTTCATTATAAATTGGGACACTAAGTCTTCATTAAGTATTACTAAATGCTTTATATGTTTTATGAAACATTATTTTGTAAGGACAGGCACATACATCTATATTTTGTGGTGAAGTTAATTCCAAGTTTCATCATAATCAGTGCTGAAATGAAGTAGTTCATGCTACAACATAGTACATCCAGGTTTGCAGAATCCCTATTTTGTATTTAGTCCAAGAGCAATGAACTTTGCAACAATTTTAGGGACATATATGAAAATCACATGTACACATATCAAGTTATAAAAAAATCCCAAGTTTTATCAAAATTGGTGAAGAAACATAGAAGTAATTTGAGACACAAAATTGCATGTCAAATGGGACAGACCAAACAAAAGACTAACCAACCAACCAACCAATAAACCATACAAAAAACTTTGTTTTACAGGGTATAACAATTAATTGGAACACTTCTATTTACTCTATGGTTTTGTGAAACTACTGCAAATTTCAAGCCCCTAAGGTGTAAAAGCTACCAAAACCCAAACTGGGTGGGTCAGTCAGAAATGTGCTGGACCAGTAATCAAGATGGTCTTTGGGTCAAATCTTGGTTGGGTCAAACTTATTTCTGGTGATTTTGCCTCACATAAATGATTTACCAAGTTGACATGCATATGAATGTGAGAAAGCAGTCAGTGGCTTGGAAAGAAAGTTGTATGGATACAGGTGTAAACCATGACATGTGCGTATACACACTGACAACAGCAATATAACCCTGGATGATGAAAGTACTGTAAAACTTACAAATAGTACTGGTAGCAAGCTATCAAATGCAATTAATTGTACATGTATATAAACCCTTACTTATGGATATGATAAATACACAGTTTATCAAGAATCAATGAACCTTAAACAAGTATTAATCAATGGTATTTCTAATCTTCTTTACTTTAATAAAGGTGAAAATCGAGCTTTTGGCCAACATCAATATGAATAAAATAGTAGTTTTATCAAGATTCAAGAAAAATACAAACATGCATGAGCAGGACTCCAGCCCGACCGGCCCAGCCCTTAGAGCCAATCCTTTTCCCGAAGTTACGGATCTCTTTAATAAACCCGTCAAAAATAGAAAAAATACATAACACATGTATAGACTAAGTACAATAAAGGTTAACATAATACCTCAGAAAATGCTAAGACTTACAATAAATTTAATTCCTGTTACTTATTTATTTGACATAAGTGAACATCATTGAAAATTAGATAATAGCTGGGGTGGTAAATTTAATATCAGTCTATTTGTCTTTGTTTTGTTGATCTACAAAAGTTAATTGTCTATATGAAAATTATATAGTAAATTGTAAGAAAAATTCTACCTGTTCGGATCTTGGTTGGGACAATATGGACAAGGATTTTGGCACCCTTGAAAACTGTTAAAAAGATTGACTATTCTGAGAAATTCAAGAACAAACTAAAGAGGTACACAGACCCCCCCCCCCCATTTTCATCTGCATTCAAAGTTACATGAGAATTTGTCAAATCTAAACAAAGAGATATAACAGGATGTGACAAATGCTCTCAAAATGCATATTAATGGTTTTGGAGATACTTTCCCCAAAATTTCATTTGACTTTTGCCAACATTTAAAGGTTGAAAGCATAATAGCATTATGCATATACAAAATACATTAAATCTAAGAAGCAAAAGCCTATTTGTCCAGAATTCATGTAGCCAAAAAATATCTGCCATTAATTTTCTGAAAATCCTTGACCTTTGAGCATCAAGGAATCCCCGTTTTATCGAGAGAAATGACCTTGTCCTTAGAGCTACAGAAAAAAAGTTTTAAAAAGAAATTAAGTATTATGCAAGATACACAATAATTTGTGAGAGGAGTTTTTGGACACAAAAGTTAATTTGGTGTAATGTTAAACTGTCGAGATGCTATGTACACACATGCACACACACACACACACACACACACACACACACACACACACACACACACACACACACACACACACACACTGCAGTTGTTATATCTGTGTTAATGCCTAGCATAGGAGAAAACACTTCAGTTTTTTCATGTTTACTGGTAGCTTGTGTAATTTGATTAAATGCTGCACTTTACTTTTAATTTGATGTACAGTTCTCTTTTTGAAGCAGACATACTTTTTTATAACATTTCTGGCTTGATAATTTTTGGGAATGATTCCATCTTCAAGTTCTTCTTTGAACTCTCTTGACAGAAGATGCTCTTCTTCTTTGCTCCATTTTGTGCGTTTTACAGGTCTTTCAGGATAACTCTCCTCTGATGACTGACTGGCTTTCATCATCACCTGCAGCCAAATAAAACATAGTAATAATTTGTTTCATAATAAAATATGCACGGCATGGTTGCTAAAAATCAAAGCACATATTCCTTATCTCAGTCTTCTACAAACAAGAAGAATATAAGGCCCATAACTGCTCACTTGTAATCCATACGAATTTCGTAAAAACACGCTCGCTGCCAAGTACTTCTATACGATTTCCAAGTACGCTATAAATACTATTGAATCTTTTGTAAAAGACCATTGGTGAATATAAAAAGATATGGACACATTGTAGATAAGTCTTTAATCTGATTGGTTGACACACTTTTATCACTAAAAATAAAAACTAAATGACTTAAACGACCTTTAGAATCTCGCTTCCGAGAAAAAGAAAGTATTTCAAATGGCTTCTGCATCGCTTTGTTCACTGTGCAATAATGGAATTTGGAGATATAATTCAGTGGTTACTACTCAGAGGGGGAATATGATTTCTTCTGATTTGAAATAGGAGACTTAGATGTAAATTCAACACAAGTTCTCAGAAAACTCCTATGGATAAGTCACCGACTGATAGGATTACTCTGTGAATTGACAAGGACGACTAGAGCAACATTGACTCGCTACCTGTAAACATCAGTTCACCAGGACTTGCGTGCTATGTACCTGGCAACGGTTATCTTTTTATTTCAGTCATATGATAGCATCCAGTTTTTATTGGTGGAGGAGAAACACCCGGTTACCAGGTTAAAGACCACCAACATTCCACAAGAAAACTGACAAACTTTCCCACTTAATTCCAAATGACCCTAGCAGGATTCGAGCCAGAGGTGAGAGGCCTTGTGAATTAAAGCGCAATGCTCTAACCACTTGGCCACGGAGGCCCCTGGCAGTTAAGAAACAAATTTGACAAATATCAGTCCATACTGTGTAACGTTCATATAAAATTTCTTTTCCAATCAATCTAAACTAGAATTTTAAAATCATATAAAAAGCAATTGATGCGAGGGGTTGTTGTTTAATTGATAATGAATTTAATTTGTCCAGAAATTACAATTCCAAATCCAATCCAATTCGGATTAATGCAGCATGTCCTACGTGTGTCACAGACAATTTAAATTATGACCGTCTCTATAAGCTGTGAATTACAAATATGTGTCATAGTCTATTGTATATTAGATCTTGTGAAATCTTCACACCTATACCGTGTTACCTTGTGATGACATTTATTTGGGTATAACATGCATATAACATGAAACAGGAATACATAGGCCGTGAGTGGATTTAGAAAATGAACAAAATGTGGTTTGATGATGTTAGGATTGGTAAACCGGTTAGCAATTTTTCTAACCGCTACATGTACTAGTTGTATGATCCATTAACTAGTTAACCATTGCCATTCCTACTTTTCATCGTTTTATACTATTTTTTCCATACAAACATGTATCAGATTAAGAAAAAAATATAAGATTTTCTTTAATCAATAATAACCTCTCCACCTGCAAAGCATACTGAGTTATGTAAAACATTTTCAAATTTTTTTTCTAAATATTAAACATATCAAATGTGTACAAATACTAGATATGTCCAATTTTCAGGAATTCAGTCTTGACTGGAATGGCACAGTTGATGACAGACAAAGGTCAATAACATTGCCTAACCTGAACATATTGTGCTCAAGTGAGCAAAACAAGGGTTGTGAGGCTTAAATAATTTGTTCACCTTAGGCTTTTTAAGAGTTCAATCTTTTTGTGCAAGTAGTGACTGAATTTTTATATCATCTAAATTCAAAATATTTATCTGCCCTGTTAGCTTAATCTGTAAATCCAAGGGACAGGTATAAAAGCACTATGAAGAGCAAACTTTCCTGTAGATAATTAATGGGAGTGTCATAACCCATGTGTGGAAGCAATCATTTGCTTACAGAGTAAACATACCATACACTAAAAACAGTAAGTTGTAACTCACCATCAAATTCTTCATCAGTCATGTCAACATACTTCTTCTTCTTTCTCTTCTTCTTCTTCTGTTGGGATGAAAAGTTCTGAAAATTTAATCAATATTTCAAAATAAATTAATCAACACTTCAGTCTTCAATGTAAGTCAATATTTAAACAAAATGCAAAATGGTGAGATCTTAAACTTCAGATAGGGTTTCAAAGCAGTTGATTACAGTACTTATGTCTTAACACAACAAACCTTAACTTTTTATGGCTTGGAAAAAATTATGTAGCTACATATGAAATATAGGCTAACACCAAGCTAGTGAATGATATTTGTATGTTAACTTGCAATTACACACATGGAAAATCTATGGGGCCATTAATTAAAAACCCTAGAAACCACATGGTATTAGTGATATTGTTTTATGTTGGTTCAAAAGTTTAGCAAACATTAAAAAAAAATAAACAAGACCATCATGGCAATGATTCTCTCACCTGCATTTTGGAAATGAAATGTGCACAAAGTTTATCCAGGGTTTGACCTTGTGACCTTCTTTTAATCCCACATGACCAAATTAAAGTCTAATCAGACTTGATATCGACAACATTCTATGTTTAATGTAGCTTCTAGAGTGTTCACAAGGTTTTTCAAAGATTTGACATTTTTACTGAACTCACATGACCCAATTTTGAACCCATCAAAAATTGGATGAATAAAACTTTCTGATCAAGCTTCAGAAAGAATGGACCAAATATGTGAATTCTAGAGTGTTCACAAGGTATATCCAAAATATGACCTTTATCTGACTTCATAACCTACTTTTTGACCCAACATTACCCAAAATAAAAACCCATTCAAAATGGACAACCCGCTATCACAAAAATGGTTATATCAATGTTTATCTGGAAACTGTGAATTTAACAATTTTTTTATCAACTTAGCAAGTCTTCTAAGTAAAGCTATGGAATATTAAACATACCAGAGACATTGATCTGTTACATTTTTGCCCGCATATTTGTTCATTTGTCTGGCATCAGCAGCTAGAAAAGCTTCTAATTTTGGCTATTTCAACTGTGGCATAATGCTGTCTGTAATGCTTCTTATGAGTATTAATGTCATGAGCCAGATATTTGGAGAGCCATTCAAGTTCGTAGTCCTCAAAGTCTAATAACTGACATACAGTCGCCAGGTATCTCTGTAGGTGACTTGAAGAGACGAGATTTGGATGTTCACAACCTGCAATTTGTTCATTGCATGCCATGAATTGATATGTGAGTCTTATCTTCCAATGCTGACAAAAAAACAATTGGTTTGAAGGAGTAACACCACATTCAAAATGTGTTTCTTCCGGGGTATCCAAAGCAGCAACCATGGTTTCTGCAAGCAACAAAGGACACCTCTTGTTCTGCTGGCCTTGGGTCTCTACAAGCTGAAGTCTGTCAAATGATAAAAATGTGTTATTTTTTTATCAAAAGATCAATGAAAACAAAAATCCTTGTTTTATTTTCATGTTGATGTCAAAATTACTCTAAAAGTTATAGCCAACAATTTTCATAAGCCAACATCAATGCAAAATCTAAGTTTCTACAATATCGCAACTACAAGCATTTCTTTGAAAATCAAGTAAAATTTTAAAACTAAAAAAAATTATATGGCACCAGGGAGAACAAGCCAAGTTGCAATGTCATACACTGTAAATTTAGGTATTATTGCCTGCAATTGTTTTAATAAATTATACAATGCTGAATATAATGCAAGTTTTTTTTAATATTGCAATTTTTAAACTTTCAAAATTAACAATATATATACACTACTTAACAATATATATATACACATATTTCTGGATTGGCAAAACAAAAAAATTAAAATATCAGGCGAGGACTAGCTCTTGTGCCCCTCTTTTAGTTGAAAAAATTATTAAATAATTCTATTTCTAGAACAACTATCTTTTGTTTTTTTTAAACATTTTTATAGAGAAGTATTTAAAATTTATTAGTGGAGACCCGAGAATATGCACACATTCTAGTGCAGGTACCTTCAAAACCAATTTATGCTTTTAAAGTGCCCTTTCAAACTGAAATTGTGTGCCCTTTCACACTGATTTTTTGTGCCCTTTTCAGAGCCTAGATTCAACACTAAATCATCAAAGTGCATTTTCACCAAACTTACATTATATATAATTATTATATTAGTGTAATACAGAGGAGATTTGTGTTTCTCCTTCCGTAGCTTCACATTCAATTCGGGTTTATCCCACTTTTACTTTATGACCAGAACAAAATAAAAAGCTGATTAAGAAAAAATGGAAAGAAAAATGGAACGGATCTATTTCAGCCCCCAAGGATATTGGATGGGAAAAGCTGCCATGAAATGGTTTGGCAGGAGAGAGCAAATGAGAGGCGTTGGAGTTTCTCAAGAAACAGGACGTGTGGCAAATCTATTTACCAGCCCCCAAGAAAATCATGAGAACGAAATTTGAACCGGTCGAAAAGAACAAGATACAGCGGGCGGATTTCCTATTCTTACCTCACGATAAGATAGGTGGGAAAATTTACAAATATGCGTTAAAAGTGGCTGACATCGCAAGCAGATATAAAGACAGCAAAGAAGTGGCCACCGCCTTCGAAAAGATTTATGGACTTCACCTAAAATTTCCAAATCTCTTACAAGTAGACCCCGCATGCAAATTCATGGGAGCCATATCTCAATTAATGTCTAAACATAAAACAAATATAAGGAGAGGTAGAGTCGACATTCATCAAGATAAGGCCATAGTCGAACGATTTAATAGAACATTGGGTGAAAGACTTTTCAATTATCAATACGACTGAGAGATGAACACTAATCAGGGCTCTACAACACTAAAAAAATCCACTCTTCATTTGGCCAGTGAACCAGAAATTTTACTAGCCAGCCAGGAACTTTCACTCGCCAATATATATATATATAATATGTGTGTGTGTGTGTGTTCATAAAAAAATCCACTGGATGAAAATACAGAAGTGAAATAAAATATTTTTTTCTAAGTTGATGTAACATTTTATTGTTTCAATCCATTTAAAACAAGGTTATGAACTGCACCTTTTTTCAATCCAGGAGTGTTTATATGCCTATATTTTGTTGCTCTAATATTGAGGCAACCTTACTTTTTTATAATTTTTAGCGCCAGTTTCTTTTCGACAGAATTTACAAAACAGACTGCCCAAAGAATTGTAAATTTTATCTGTAAGTTAAAATCTAGAGTCCAACACCTGTGACCTGATCGTCAGACAAACACCTATAAAGTTCTTTAATTTATAGGTGTTTGTCCGTCAATCGGATGTTGTTTGACTCTCGATTTTGATTTACAGATAAAATTTTCCAGTTCCGACTGTGGTTAATCCCTTTGCGGATTCTGTAGCGGCCGCGTTTTATTGTGTTGCCCCAAAGGAATTAGGCTTGTGGTCTACCTGCCCCTCCTGGTCGAACACTAGACCGAACTTTCTGCCGACTGATTTTACCACTTAAAAATCGCTTAAATTAAATCGAAATTGGGGGCAGAAAGTTCGCCTAGTCGAACACTAGCCATAACTCGGTTCCAGTATCCCTTTAACCAAGATCGTTTAAACTTAGTAGTGTCTAATGATGCTTCTGTTGAAATCGACCGAGAAAAGACAATGCCATCGTGTGCTGTTAGGAAAATTTCAAGTCGAAAACATGAAAGCGATACAACGTGTTTTTATACAGTAATCCACGTGAGTTAGATGCTTCTAGTTTATCGGAACTGAAAAACCAAATTGGTTGTTGTAAAGCGCATAACAGACCATGATTTCGATAATGTAATTTCACAGTGAAAACGGACAAACTTTTGATTTCCGGCTCGGGGGAAAAAACTGGTCGCAATGTGGCGACTGAATGAGGATAAACACTCGCCAACATCTAAAAAATGGTCGCATTTGCGAGTGATTTGGTCGCATTGTAGACCGCTGCTAATGACACTCGAAACATACAGTACAGCTCAGGTGTTTTGTAGATTTTACACAAAACACAGTGGGCATATCACCTGAAAACACTGTGGGAATCCAAGTGGTTTTCTGTGTAAATATTCACACCTTCAAGGTACAGGTATACCCCCTGGTGTGGTTCATTGTTTATTGATGTCATCCCACTCTACAGGTAATTTACCTGAGGAACAGCACTTACTCACTCAGAGATGCTACATGTAACTATTACACTTTTATTTCCATGTAAATCAGTGTTTTTTCAAATGTATTAAAGGGGTTTGACATGTTGGATGGTGATGTTTTAGCCTTTTTTTTACAAATTTTATTTTGTTATCTTTAAAATTTATATTAAATCACAGACATGTAATCTGTGTCTGATTAAATCTAAAAAATAAATTATAATGTATTCAAAATTCTTTACAAAATTTAGTTATATTTACATGTACATATCCTGAACTTTAACCTCCTAAATCTTAATAATTCACTAGCTCAAAATAAAATAAAATTAATAATGATCTGTACAGTTCTACTGAAGAACAATTAAAACAAACACAGTATCTCAAAAAATGATATATCATAATAGAAAGACTTCAGTCTTAATACAGTTGATATATGCTATTGTTTACTTGTTGCTGTTGTTCATTTCTATTATTTTATTTTATTTTGAATTTTGTTTCCAAAACTCTATTGTTACAAATATATAGAAAAACAAATATTGCTTGAAACATCCTGTAATATATTTTAAATATACATGTTGCAAAATAACAACAATAATATACATAAAATCTAGGGGAGGTTGTAGGAAGGAAAAATTAAATATACATGTATATATATTTTTTAAATTACATTGTATGGCCAGTCTCTGTTGCTTAATTAATGATTTCATGTTTTATGTATTTGTAGTTAACTTGCTATTTTATTTATCTATTTAGGGATATAGTAAGCAAACTTAATTTGGAATTAATTACTGTAACAATAGATGAATAAAAATTTAATTTGGAAATGCATGTAACCCATACATGTCTAAGTTGCATCAACAAGCCAGTTGGACTTGGGGAATAAGAGACAGTGTATTACCTTTAATCTTCAATTTGAATGACATTTCCCAAAACAATAAAAACCACCCATGCGTGGAACCTACCTGGCCATCTCAACCAAACGACCCTTCCTGACATTCTGTTTTGATAAGACAAGTAAGAAGTACATGTAACAACATTTTAAAGACAAAGGACATTGATAATCCGGGTGAACTGCATATGTTAATTTATTACGATCTATGCAAGTTTTTTTTTATACTGATATGTAGACAACAGTTTTGGGCGCACCGGTACGAACATGACTTTGATCTAGATTCTATAATGTATTAATGATGAATAAAATCAGTTACATCAGTCATCATGATATTTTGGTGACGGAAAAATACAGATGCGTCTCTAAAAACTAATCAGAATATGACGATATTTCCTAATTTTCTCTCGGACTCAATGTTTTTAAATCAGAAAAAAAAAAATCCGCCTGGAAAAAAAACCTGCTCATGCTACGGGGTCGGTTATATTCTTCCTTCTTGAAAACAATCTATCTAAAAAATGTTGGGAATCTTCATATTTCAATACAATAAATTGATATTATAAGCCGTAAACGTAAATCATTTTCCCGGCGACCCGAGTCATGAATCGTGTAGGCTACAGCATACATGGTACAGGTAGATCATGTGATATTCGGAAGGGAGGATATGGCGGTACATCACTCGTAACTTAGAACGACTTCGGCTCGTGGAAAATCGAGTTTTGTGTTTTATATTACCAGATATTTGAATGAGCAAAACATAGATACGGTTTTAATTTATTAACTCTGTTTCTTTCGACGACAATGGTTCTCGGAATGAAGATGTCGGCAGTCGTTTTACCCATTCAATACTCGAAAGACGGTTGTCAATTTTGGCGCATGAAAAGTCGAGTCCTTTTCTTTATACGAACTTATAGAAGAATAAATATATTCCATAATCACAATTAATATAAAACTAAACACTTTTAAACAAGGAAAAGCACTATGGAAATTTAAAAATTCACTTTAATGACCATACCTATGTTGAATTAGTTAAAAAAATTATCTTGGAAACAAAAAAACAATATGCATTACCAATATATAACCTGGATAGAATAAATGATATTGAAAACTCACAAATACAATTCTCAATAAATGACCAACTTTTTTTGGAAACTTTACTAACCGAAATACGTGGAAAAAGTATATCATATTCATCTTTTATAATAAAACAACGCAATACATTGGAAAAGCCGCTTATAAAACAAATAGACAAATTAGAGTCGTCTAACTTGTAGGTCTACCAATTTTGATGATTTAGAAAATTTAAAATTACAGTTAGAAAATATACGAAAAGAAAAAATGAAAGGTATTATTTTAAGATCTAAACTCCAATGGTCAGAAGAAGGGGAAAAACCTACAAAATACTTCTTACCACTTGAAAGTAAACATTTTTCTTCAAAAATAATATACAGACTGGAAAAAGACAATGGAGAAACAATTTCTGATCAAGAATAACATTTTAAAGGAAGTTGAAATATTCTATAAAAAATCTGTTTAAAGTATTAATGGTGAACAACAAGAAAATTTAGATTTAGAAGAAATTTTTTTAAGTAATTGTAATATAAAAAAAGTATCAGATGAGGATAATCTTAAAATATACAAAGGGGAGATAACTAAAAATAGAAGCATTAAATGTTCTTAAAAAAATGAAAAATAACAAAAGTCCTGGTTCTGATGGTTATACTGTTGAGTTCTTTAAAATGTTTTGGCCTGATATTAGTGATTTTATTATTCGTTCTATCAATGAAGGTTATAATAAAATGAATATGTCAATTACACAAAGACAAGGCATGTTATAACATGCATCCCAAAAGGAAATAAATCAAAACAAATTTTAAAAAAAACTGGCGCCCCCCCCCCATAACACTTTTAAATATAATTTACAAAATTGCATCTGGATGTATAGCACAGAGAATTAAATTAGTATTAGATAACATATTCAATGGAGACCAAACAGGTTTTCTTTCAGGTAGATTTTTAGGAGAAAATATTAGAACAGTTTATGATATTATGAGTTATACTGAACAGAACAATTTACCAGGAATGATATTTTTAATTGACTTTGAGAAGGCTTTTGATTCAATATCTTGGAATTTTATAATAAAAGTTTTAAAATTTTTTTAATTTCAATAATTTCAATAATACAGTGGATAAAACACATTCACAAATAATATATTTTCAAATATTTAACATGGGAGGTAATCTGTCGAAACCCATTAAATATATCTAGAGGATGCGACAAGGTGACCCAGTATCAAGCTATTTATTTCTTTTGTGTGCAGAAAATTTTGTCCTTAAAACTTAGAAACAGTAACAAAATTACAGGTATAAAAATTAAAGACACTGAATACATTTCTTAGCCAATTTGCCAGATGATACAACAATTTTTCTCGATGGTTTCGAAGAATTTCCTTAACATCTACACTAGACGAAATTAAATGGTTTGGAAAAATTTCAGGTTTAAAAATAAATCTTGAAAAAATCACATGTAATTTGGATTGGTTCAAAAATATTCAGTCAAGACAAATATTTAATATGTGAAAGACTATCTTGGAATAAAACAAAATTTGATTTATTAGGGATTAAATTTGATGTTAATTTGGAGCATATGACAACAACAAATTTTATAAATAGTTTTAAAGAAATTGAAAAAATGATAAAACAGTGGCAGCGACATTTTATAACACCTATTGGTATAAAATCACACACATAAATATCCTCTGATGCTGCCTAAGTTAACACACCTATTTCAATCTCTGCCTAACCCAACAGATGATTTTTTCAAAAAATTAAAATACCTTATTTTTTAACTACATGTGGGATGGTCCTACTGATAGAATAAAAAGAGAAATTATGATTAAACAATACTCAGAAGGAAGATTAAATATGATACATATAAAACACTTTGCCTCAGCATTAAAAATTACATGGGTAAAAAGAATGTTAGCAGACAAAAAAAATGGAAAAATATCTTTTTAAGTGAAACAAACAGTTCAATAAATCAAATTATAAATTATGGAAATGAATTTATATTATCTATTATTAAAAAAACAAAAAATAAATTTTGGAAAGATGTGATGTTATCTTTTATCTTTCTTAATCAACAATGTCATAAATATACTCTTATAGATTTTATTAAATATCCATTATGGTATTCAGATTTAATTCAAAAATTGATAACAAAACCTATTGCCTTTAAACAGTGGATAGAAAAAGGAATTTCTTTTTGTGAAAGATATTGTTAAAATAGAAAAAACAACATTTTAACTATATTATCATATGATGAACTTTATGTAAAATATGGTTTTAAACCCAACTTTATTGAATACCTTGGTATAAGAAATAATATAAAAATATAAAATTGTTTTTTGAAAAAAAGAAATTGACTAACAATACTACCATAGGACCAGAACTACCATTCAATTTATCTGTGATCATGCCTTGTACAAAAAGGTACTAAACCTTATATATAATATTCTTGTTAAAACAAAACTGAATACCATAAAAAGCCAATTGAAATGGGAAAATGAAGTCAATGAAATAACCTAGATTGGAAAAGAATATATTATTTTACCATTTAATATAACAAAAAATCCTAATCTACAATGGCTACAATACAAAAATTAATCATTACATTTTAGCCACAAATAAATATCTCCAAAAAATAAATGTAACAGACAACAATCTATGTCAGTATGTGACTTCTGTAAAACTGAACCAGAAACAATAAAGCATTTATTCTGGAATTGTCCCAAAACAAAACAGCTGATTTTAGAAATAAAATTATGGATTAATAGATCTCTTAATTTGAATATCACATATACAGAACTAGACATGATATTTGGAATTATTGAAAAATCACAAAACTATGAAACACTAAATCTAATTATTTTTACATTGAAAAAATATATATACTTTACAAAAAAATAAACAAAAAGAATTATCTTGCACACAAGCCAAAGCAGCTATTATAAATATGATAAAAATAGAATCATTAAAAAATAAATCTCCAATAGATATTGAACTATTTAAAAGATTAGTCTAGAAATGCATACTATTTATTATATAATAAATAAATATATAACCAAAATATCTAGTATATATAAATATCTTGGAATTTAGAAAAGAAAAATAAGACCACCAAACTAATGCCCTTTCCCTGTTTGCTGACACCCCTACACCTCATCTCTATCATATTGTGTGTATGTGTGTGTGGATCTGCATATAAAATGTGGTCTTTTTTGTATTTTTTAATTATACATTGTATTTCAAGGGATCATTGCGTTATTCCTTTCATTTTTTGTTTATCTCTCTCTCTCTCTGTGGTATTTGGTCAGTTATACATATGAAATCCTCATACTCCCTAGCCAGGTGGAGTTTTAGCGATTGATGTAAAATCCTGGCCAAAATACCATAATAAAATTTATAAAAAAAAAAAAATATATATATATTCAACTGAGAAAACATTGTTATGATTTTTATTTATATATATATTTTTTTGTTTCTCTCAACGACAGAAATCTCAAATCATGACAATAGTTGAAATAGATCTATGTTATTCACCATCGGACTGTAGGCCGAAATGTGCAACGTCGTCACATTTAGATTTTTTGCTTTACCGAGTAATTTATTTATAATAAACAAAAATAATATATTGTAAAATTTCCCCGATTAATTCATTTAAAGTAAATGTAGAGTAGTCTGTTTTCTTTTAACAATCGTATGTATGCTAGTAGTAGTATACACGTGATGTTAATTAGGCCTAGTACGGGTGCTAGAATCTGACATGTAAATAATTAAAATATATATATATACTTAGTGTAATTTTGTTAGTGTGGATGAAGACTTTTGTGTCAAGTAGCGATAATCTTATAGATATCCAAACCATAAATGACAAGTTCGAACGATCGCAGGTAGCTCATCTTAGCACTTAACATTTTGTCTTTAAAAAGTGCATTTTCGTACTTAAAGAAGGCTACTCCTTTATTTACCACGCACTTCTTTACCCCTTTCGCTTTCTTGATATCTTTCCCAACCTTCAACTGAACCGCGTCCTTAAATATTACTCTAATTTTTTTGTTTTTGTTTTTAAAGGTGTGAAGTTTATCTTTTGGTATGTCAGCGAAACACGGATGATCGTCGGGAAAATTGGAGAAATCGAATTCCTCCGTGTGGTCTACCATGTCCCGATACACGTCCTCCGTTTCTATCTCCACCACCATGCTGTCCGTATCTGTGTATAATACATGTAACTTACACTTGTAGTCGTATTTCCGCTTTAGGAAGTTGTAGTACCAATTATACATATGGTACTTTGACAAATCGAGAATGGACATCCCGACATAAATCGGTTTAATCAACTTTACCATTTCTTTACTCACGTATACCAAAACCAAATTTTCGCCGATGACATCCTCTTTGTCAAAATAAGGACTGTCACTGAGTTTACGGATCTTATTCTCCTCTGTACTTCTAACGAGTCGAATGGTTACCCTACTTTGAATATTTTCCATGGTTTTACCGAACACACTATCATTCATCAGCTTGAAGAAATCTTTCTCGAAATAGTTTTTACAATTCCGTCTGAGTTCAGTATTAATGTAGAGCTCCATCCAAGGCTTTTCGTCAAAACTTAAAGCCCGATGTACTTTTCTCCAGTTTCAAACCCAAAGATAAATATAATCCTAAGGTTTTGTAATGCAAGATGTAATTTTTCTTGTCGCCAAAATTCGGCACAAGTTTAGGAGGGCCTGTATCCCTCAGACCACTCATCTTTAACAACCCTTGTAATGATCTATAAATTTAAGTTGAGGAATTTTTCTGAATTAAGGTTGATGCAGTATATGTTCCTGGAAACTTTCACGATCTCCCAGATGATTAGATGTGAATTGTACCCTTTTAAATTGTGCACAACTACCAGAATCTTAGTAACACCCTTCTGGATTCTCAATTTTAAATTACATTTTCTATGAGCCATGCCATGATATTTACCTGTGATATGGCAATGAATGTGCACTTTTACATCTTCACATTCATGTATTGTGTCGACGCTCTCTATACACTTGACGGTGGTCACTAAAAGTAGTAGGCGGAGGCCGAGTCGGATTCGAGAGTCAGCGGATTCTAACAAATAACTGTTGATTTCTTCCCCAATACTTATTCA
>BROG01002096.1:0-16342 GCA_030159075.1 Atrina japonica | reverse complement strand
CCATTGTTTCTTTAATGCGTACAAATACATATTGTTGTTTGATAGCAATGCATAAGATTTACCTGGTATAAAGTTGGAAAAGCCAACTTTAAAGTTGTAAACCGAGAAAAAAATTTGGAAGAGCCAACTTTAAAGTTGGCAAAACGAGACAAAGGTTGAAATTCAAAGAAAAAAGTAGGAAAAGCCAACTTTAAGTTGGAAAAAACGAGAAAAAAAGTTGGAAAAGCCAATAAAAAAGTTGGAAATTCCAAGAAGAAAGTTGGAAAAGCAAACTTTAAAGTTGGCAAAACGAGAAAAAAGTAGGAAATTCCAAGAAAAATGTTGGAAAATCCAACTTTAAAGTTCGCAAAACGAGAAATAAAAAAAGATTAAGGTGGCCCTAATATGCTTCCGTATAAATATCTCTCAGTTTTCTGTTACGCAAAATGTTGAGATCACTTATCAACAACATAATGTACATGAAATCAGATGTAGAACAGGTAGAAGGTGGAAGGTTCTGGGAAAAGCTGGGTAAATTGAGTTGCTGCAGACTAGCTTTGTAATTGAAGAGTTTAGAGGCAATTGAACGCGTATAGCTATAGGAAATATATGGGGAATATTCGTATTGGAAGTGTGGAGGGATCTTACTATGGATGGATTTTTGGTTCAAAATATTGCTTATATTCAAAGCGTCAATGCCCTTATTGGCAAACTTGACCTTGAGGAACGGATGATTACTCGTCTCTTTATGTTCATTAGTCCTGACAGCTTTGAATAATCTGTTGTATGTGATACCATGAAGTCGATATTGTTTTTCCGGAAAATCAAGTCCCACTGCAGGTATAAAAGGCCGATTTGTTATGACAATCGTCATTGTATATCTTTACTCGCAACGTGAAACGTGCTAAGTACCAGAGGCTGAATAAAACTCACATACTTAGTCTTACCTCGTTTCACGTTGCGAGTACAGATATACAATGACGACCGTTATAACTTATCAGCCTTTTATACCTGCTGTGGGACTTGATTTTCCGGAGAAACTATTACAAAAATGTCTGCTGTATGGGGAGATGAAATGGGAATGTTTCAAAACATTCTTTCTTCAACACACATTTTCTTTTATTCAAAGTTTAAAAGCTTTTTTATGATCCTAGTTCAGCTTTAAGTAAGTGTTGTTTGTGGGATGATGTTTTTTTTCTAAAATACGGACTCTCAGGGAAAGGATAGAATGATCAGGCAGATTGAAACGTCTGTATAGTAACTGGTTACCGCCATGATTAATCTGGAATCGGTACATGAACGTTCTACTTCTCAATTGTCCCTTGTTTTCACCAACATATAATAGCCCACAAAAGAACATTCAATAGCGTATACTAAATGAAGTCGCCAATCATTTAAAACATGATTTATACACAATGTAACTTCTTTCGTTATCTTCACTTTTCCATTCAAGAAGCCTGCTGAAACAGCTTTTGCAATCGATAGTACATTGTGTACCTATCAAAAATTGGAACCGCCCACAAGTGACGTCATTGAGTTCACGCAGGAATTCCCTCCACAGTGGACGACATTATTTTAATACTGAAAACGACCACCTCTACTATAGTTTAATTATTTGTGCTTATTCATTTTAATAGTTAATAAAGAAAGATCGCATTTTAATTACAACTAATTTCAGTCACTGAAGCCTCCATTATAAACTAAGTAAACAAGAGTCAATTGAAAAGATAAGAAATATTTTATTGATACAAATTCCACACCATTTATATGCGAGGTGTACATAGCAAAGTTAGAAAATAAGATTTTGAAAAAGATTACGAATTCTACAGATAAAAAATCTTCTTAAGAGTACACACTTAAAATCGGGTATTAATATTATTTAGTTCTAAAACTACTATAAATGAAAAATAATATAAAAGTGACTAAAAAGTTTAAAACGTTTGGAATTAGGAACAATCTTAATTCCACATCTGCTAAATGCTAGGAAACACTTAATACCTGGAAATTTTCGCCCCTAATTATTTTCACTATTCTACAGCAGGGAATGTATTCACCCCGCAGTGATCCAACCAGGATCGAGTAATTGTTTAAAATCAAATTATGTCCCCTTGATGATATTTTATGGGGTCACATTCATAATCACTGGGACATAACAATAATAACAAAAACCATATGTATAATCAAAGTAGCAATTAACAAATAGATAATACATGTAGGGTACTGGTACAAATGTATATCACCAGTACATATAGGAGGATATATGATAATCATTGATTACAAAGAAAGATAAACAACAACTGTTTCTATACCATGAATGTTATGATGAACGTCATTCTGGACACTGCCATCACTATGCCAAGCTGTCCCAGTGGTCTATGAATAATTTTGACATTTATCATTTTGAAGGCTCATTTGCCCAATGGCCCCAACTGGTTGGAACACTGATCCCTGTCTTTTATTCGCCCTAAATCACCATTGTCTTATGGATAGCATGAACAATTCGCTTTTATTACATTCGCGCTCTTATTTCAGAGCCAAGGTTCCCATGTATACAAAAATACTCTCCATGGTAACAGGAAATAACAATTTCATAAATTATACATGTTTTAATGAGTCTACTTGTCTATTAAACATCAGCCATTTTATTCGTTACCGTCATGAAATCAATGTTTTAAAATTTTAAGATGTCTATTTGGAATCAGGATCTGGGTGGTGCGCCGGGAACATGACCACCTCTCGTTGCTCTTCGGTTAGCTGCCATAAAGGGTCTGCCCTCAAAACCCTGCTGACTAATATTTCCGAATCCGAACATTCCAAATCCTGTTATAACATAAAATTGTTTAAAATTAAATTATGTTGAAATTACAACCAATGGCGCATATCATGGCAGGCGTGAGATAATAAAGGAGCATTTGCCGTTTACAAAAAAATATTTTTATATTTACTAACTGTTCTTGATGTACAATAACAAATAAGACCTATGCACAGACATATAAATGCTCCTATTTATTTTGTGACTGTAAAGTTGGGTCCAGTGTGGTGTGCATATACAAACAGTAAGGTTGAAACAATCCTCAAGCAATTTTCTCAAAATATATAGGAAATCTAAAAGACTCTAATACGGTTAAAGGGACATAACCTGTGTGTGTTTTTTTTAAATTGTCGTTGAAATAACAACAACAACAACGCTAGTGACACTAACACAACAGCCGCCAACAACAAAACCCACTTATGGTTCATGACAAATTGTCACGCTTGCCTAATTGTTCAATGAATAATATATAATATATATGTATATATATATATATATATATATATATATATATATATATATATATATATATATATATATATTTATTTATATATAATGAGACCTTTTATCATGATGCATACCTGCTGGATTACCGAAATCAATATTTTCTCCTTCTCTATTAGGCTCAGCGCTGACTGATTGATTTTGAGACATCTGTTCTGTCAAACTACTATTCCTTCTTTCAGAATCATCCAGGTCTTTTTTCAAAGATTCGTATTCCTCTGAAACACATATAGTATAAAAAAACACGATCATGCAATATAAAAAATTAAAAATTTGCTAAACGATGAAAGAAAACAATTTATGAAATATTACAGTGGCATAACCGGCCTTAACGGTCACATTGGTGAAATGTATGATTAAAGTAAGCATATGCATATCATTGATCACGAGAAGATACTTTTTAAAGATGTATCATTCTTTGTCATTTTGTAACCCTAATGAGTAAACGCTCATTTTCATTCGCAAACTTTAATTAGATTCCCACGGGGATAGTTTTTGCCAGTTTGGTTGCAAATGACCAATTGTTTTTTGAGAAGTTGAAAAAATTTAAGCTGAAGAAACACTAATTTTCCGTTTATTTAGGTGCATCTGACATTGACCTTTGACCATATAATCTTGGGACTTTGTCGCAATGATCCTTAGATAATACCTCACCAATATCACATATAACGTTGTATTCAAAATGTCTATCAGTTTTGAATTTATAAGGCATTTGCACGAGGCTATGTATATCATCACTATATGGTCTTATGGGTCCGCCGCCGATTTTGAAATTAGGATCATGAAATTAAAAAAAATAAAATGGTAGAAGGTTTTATGCTTTTCGTAAAAATATATTCTTTTTTCTTTAGATGCAGAAAGGATTTTCTAAATTTATGTATGTTATCACCAGCCCGTCCAAGATCCTTTCTAAATATATGACAAAATTATCCCTAGACTCCGAACCCTGTTCCCATGGTTATAAATTCACAGGTATAAATGAAAATTGTTGAATAAGCTGTAACAAACACACACACACACACACACACACACACACACACACACACACACTCTCTCTCTCTCTCTCTCTCTCTCTCTCTCTCTCTCTCTCTCTCTCTCTCTCTCTCTCTCTCTCTCTCTCTCATACACACACGAAAACATAAACGAATTACAGAGGTTCTGCATGATGTTGAGGCATTCATGAAATTGTGCCGCATATCCATGTTCTTTTAGTACAAACCATAAGAATTTAACAAAGTTAGATTCTTATCAAAATATTGCTAGGGAGATAAATTGTGTTAAACATAAAACAAAGAAATTAAACTTCACATATTAAGAACTTTTGTTACTCTTTCCCTCGTTCAAATGTCCAAGAAAGTTCCCCGAATATTCTTAAACTCCTTATTTTGTTTTTGTAGTAACAAGTCAATGCCAATCAGAGACAGTGTTGAAACAAGCGGAATGGTTCATTCATCGGTGAAAATAACTAACATAAGATTAGATCTTTAAAAGGTATCTTTTGCTCTGGGTTGAATGTAAATGAAAATATGAAATATAAATTATTGTATACATTTTTGTGGGAATCAGTTAAATTTTGTTTCGATAGACTCTAAATTCATTGTTAAATTTACTTAAAAAGAAAGAAAACCGATGTTATTCTTACGTTGAAGCCTCTCAATTTGTCTCCCACGGCCTGCAATAAAAGAAGACATACATGTAATGATAAAATACTCTAAATATGAAACAAATCGTATTTTCAAGATAACCGAGACTTCAAATTATTCATGAAACCTTAGATGATAGTCATTATAGCACAAAAATGGACTCTTCCAATGTGAAACACAATGTGATTCAGTTAAATAGAGTCAGTGAAGTTGATTATTACTTTAGAAAGAAAGCTACGTATATGAAGAAAACGCAGCTATTAGTGGTATCGAAATGCCGTGCAACTTTATTCAATTTCATTTTTCAATTGGTTTTTAGATTTCATAAATATTATACTGTAACCGAGTTGTCGCAATGAGACTTACTGATGGGGATATTGACAAAGAGATCAACATCCATGTGTTATCCAAATGTATACTGAATTTTAAGAAGCTAACTACAGAGTCAAAACGTCTAGACCTATCCATCAGTGAAAAAGTTTAACAATACAGATATAAAAGTGATTATCATAAGGATACATAGCAGACAGTATGTGGATCAGACCTCTAGATTATGTATATATGTGATTAGATGTTATGCAGGTGTCAGCATTTCCCGCCGCCTCGATTGCGCAATCCAAAACAAAACAGAACAAATTAGGCCTTGAGTGAAAATTAGCATAGACAAATCAACAATCACAGCCAAACTAGTTACTCAACATTTCAGTCATTTCAAAGATCGTAAATGCAAATAATATAGTAATCGTTTGATTTGCGATATTTCGAATTTTACAGAATTCCGCATATTCTCGTAACAATAAGGTATCACTGAAAACTTTGCTGTTGCATATGATATGATACTATGCTAAACAAGAGCCGCATGTGGTAGTCTAGTGGCTGAGCGTTCGACTCGCAAGTGGAAGGTAACGGGTTCGATTTCTGGACTAAGTAATATCAAAGACTTCAAAATGGCTGTGAGTGTTCCTTGTCGCGGAAGGCGTGGCACGTAAAATAACACTCACTGTATTGGCGTCAGTCCATAGCAAATGTCCAATTGTAGGACTTCACCTAAATTTCCACCCATATCTATACTAATTAAAAATTCCAGGTATATGTCACGCCTTCTAGATTTCATGGTATCTTTTATTTCTAGTTCGCTAAGATTTATGAACTATACATAAATACAAAATTTGTGAAATAAAATTTACAAAACGTTATTGGGTATATCCAAATGTCAAAGGCAGCCGTTACCTTTTTTCCTTCTGATTCAGGTCTCTGAATGCAATCTTCTTCACGTGATCAAAGAAACAAAATATGATAATATAAGAAATATAAGAATAAAATTACTTCTTTCATTATCCAATTCCTGTCTATATTTTTCTGCCGAGTTTCGAAGGTGGCCTATTTCTTCTGTCATCACGGCCATTTTTTCAGTTTGCCAGTGAATGGTTCCTATGAAAAATGAACAAAGGAAGAAAGACATAAATATAGTGAAAACGTTCGACACACAAGCACTAGTAAATATGTTAAAATAGAATATATTTTTTAACTTTTTAATCAATTTTTTATCGTCATTTATAGGTCGATATTTGATGACGGCATTTTGCCGAAATAGAGTCCGATTCATAAAACTTGGTGGGAGAGAGGGGAGAAATAACCTTCTATTTAAAATACGGACTATCAATTTTCGGTTAGGGCGGGCATTACAGGAGATGCGTATTATTCCCCGCTGTATACCCGTAGGTATGGTGGCAGATAGGAACGGTGAATCTTTCCAGTGTAGTTCCATTAAAGTTTTGCCGCGTTACCCAAAATTAAGGTCAGGTAAACAGGTGTTTACATTTTTATTTTTCCGTTGTGTAAGAACATCAAAGGTCTTTTTGTAGAAAATTCCGTAACATAAGATAGAGATGATTAATTTTTGAGACTCAATATCAAATTTCAATAAAAAATTATTTGAATTGAATCTTTGGACCATGTTTCATCAATTTGGTGAAGGATTGAAAGCGTAAAAACCGTGTCAAGGAAAGTTAACAGACAACCGGACAGACGGATGGATGGAGAGTATACCATATTATGTCAAACGACGGGTGTATAAAATCATATTTTAAAGGGATAAAAGTATCGATTTAGTACATTTGTAGTTTCTTTATAGAATTCACTTTACTTTTTCTATCATATGTTTCTAAAATTTTAGAAATACTATTCACTACATTGTTTTAAACATTAAATCCCTATTTAATACAGACAGGGTGAAATAGAGGAATACTGTATAATACGCAATGAAGGTTCCTTCTATATACTACAGTGACGCGCCAAAGTTGTTGTAATTTTTATTTTTTCTCTATATATTTCAAATAAAGGCAAATTTTTCAAAAACCTATTACAAAGTCATTTCCTATTAAATTTCCATACTATAATCACTTTTAACCATTATTATTTTGATGTTCTGTTTACACTGAAGACGATATCATCAAGATGCTGGGGTTTCTAGTAGACAACATCGACATGGTTTTTGCGGGAAAAGCTTTCAAACAAATTGTCGGCATTTCAATGGGTACCAAATGTCCACCTCTCTTGGCTGACATCTTTTTGCATTCATATGAAGCGGAATTTATACTGCAGGAAACCTAATTGTATACTCTTGAAATCGTCGTTTAAGAAGTTTTATGGCCGGTACGGGGATTTTGTTAAACAACATGAAGTCCTCCTCTCAGGAATATTAGATAGTATTCTGGAGCATTACCCCAGACAGTGACTCCCTTTCGCCAATCGTGCTTTTTCTAAACTTGACCTTTTCATCAAACTTGACCGTTTCACCTAAGTTTGCCTGTTCATCGAACTAGAAATGTTTCCATGGACCTTTTGCGATGGGTGGGGCATGCTAGCAGAGGACGCTGACACCTTCCGGACACCTGATCTTATCCCGTTTGGAATACGAAATTGTTCTTCATGTTGAGACCATTTACACATATAATGGACTTGAGTTTCGATTATCAATGGGTAATTCTTCAATTTTACTTTGTTATAAAATTCTATCCCTTCATATTACGGTACTGGTGAGTTTCTTAGGTTGCAAACCCTTTCCCCCCCATTTTAATATATGTAAATAGGGAATGGTGTTGAATCTTAAAATTAGACATTGCGAAGATTATTAGCAAATACACAATGAAACTGTTAGATATCTTGAGTGTTATGGTATAAATTTTGTCAAAGTTGATTTAGAAATGACTTTCCATGAATGTTTTGAAATAATATTTATTTATATGAAATATATAGAGAAAAACAATTAAGTTGCATCGATTTTGGCGCGTCACTGTATAAGATAATGTATGGATAAAATAAGATACTGTTTTTTGTTTTAATAGCTTTACCTCGACACTGAGTTAACTCCGTATGCATGGTAAACTCTTTTCTTCTAAGGGTATCGCGCTCCTCTTTGACTGCGTTATGTGTTGGCTCTATTTCGCAAAGACGAGATTTACATAACTGCAATTCATCTGAAACGAAAAACTTTAAGTTTTGTAAAAAAAAGTAAGCTACAGACACGTGTTATATTTACAAGTACATGTGCTATATCAATCATAATTATCAATAGTTACAAGCAGATCATTAGGTTAAAGTGAACAACTAGCAGATTAAAAATATTGGTACACAATGATACACGCACCAGAAAAAAAATATTTATTGTCATCGTGGTAAAACAATGGGTAATTCTGCAGGCAATGATGAAGCTATCTATTTTTTTATATACATGTACAAGTTTTTTTTTCTATTTTGGTCTCTAACATGGCAGTCGGTCGCCGATCTCGAGGGGCAAAATGATGTCATATTAGATGCATGTGCTTTGACAAGTCTAGATACATACATAACATTCATACTATACCTCGTAACTGAACACATTCTTGCTGTGCCTGTTGCAATGCATTGTAATATTTCCCAATGTTTTCTCTCAGTGGCAAGTGGTCATTGATACAACGAGACAGACGCTGATTTTCACCTAGAGAGAAAATAAAAATAAATTGCACAAAATGTAAAAATTGCATTCAGATGTATGTACTTATAGTCCTCGAATGCATAATTGAACTTCTATTTTTTATTCTCCATTCCATGTTAGTCCAAATAAGTCCTTATTGTGTACAATCACCTGTGAGACAATATAAAATTATTAAAGTTATAAAAACTTGTCGAAATATTTAAAAAGACACGGAGACGTTAGAATTCCGAACGAGTGATATTTTTTTTTCGATTCACACAGACTGATAATAAATAAAAAAATGTACAGAATAAATAAAAAAAATAACAATTGCCGGGGCTGATATACACATTAAGATTCTAAGCAATCGAGTGAGGCTACTCCGATGCAAATTCCTGGCCACCCCTAAGAGAGAAAGAGAAAGAAAATCCTGCCGACCTATCTACCCTATTTTCTAGTAATATGTAAAATATAAAAATTTCAGATACCAAAGTATAAATCAATAGAATGTCCATGACATATATACAAATCCGGTAAAAATGGACAAACACGGACCTCTGGAAACCAAGAGGTGGGATCAAGTGCCATGAAGGAGTAAGCATACCCTGTCGACCGGTCACACCCGCCGTGAGTCCACAGTCAAGTCCAATGAAACAAGTGAGGAGAGTATCCTCGTCACAATTGGTACAGACGTCTCAACAACCGCCAACGAAAAGGCAACTCAACATTTCATTTAGTGAAACAGAGTAGTCGCAAACAAGACTATTATACCGACCGTAAAATTTGCGGAACGTTGACATTAAACGCGGTTTTCGATATCCCTAAAAAGGTAACAATGATATATTGTTTTTAGGCATTGCTATTTGTACATGTACAGTATATATACCTTCTAGGAACTGTATATGCTGCTGAAGATGGGGCAACTGTTTCACACTTTTCTCAGCCTCAAACTTATCAATCGTGGCTTTGTTCAGGCTTTCTGTAAAAAGAGTCAATAAAATATTGTATTGCGTAGAGCAAAATTGTATATATTAAATTGATATCTGAATAAATCTACTTTAAAAAGTACGAATGAAGAAGGGCATTTTATTCTACAATAGAATATCTTCATCTTATTCTTAGAAACTTACATAACGTACTTCGTTGTAACAATGTTAGTTACGTTCATATTTAAAAAAAATGCAACGATAGGTTTGAACAATTATGAAAATGTTACACTATGAATATTTGAGATTTTTTATCCCCATCTATTGTTGAAGTGACAAAACGTACTTATGTTTAAGACTTATGCCAAAGAAGGGATGGTTCCTTTAATGTGACACGCGTATCGAGACAAACATAGGGTCTTGGTTTTAATTCCAACTCAAAAGAATGGAACCTAGACCAACGTAACACATAAAGAATATTCGAATGGACCCTTTTCGAATTTTTCCATTGATCCATTCCCGTGACTTTAACATAAAGTTGAACAGGGTCACTTCCGGCTTCGTAACATTTAGATTGACGACTTTCTGCGACGAATAAGATTTGAATCAATGTTTTATCTTTAAAGATGAGATGACAAGCGTCATTACTTTCCTGTTTGCTTTTTGTTTTAGATATGGCACCCATCACAGCATGATAACTATATACGAGAAACAGCTTCACTGGAGGTCCCTTTTTTCTTTGAAACGACATACTTATATGACAAACCGTGATGAAACAGACTCTACTACATCCAATTTGGAGTTCTTCAGCAACAGGGACATGTATTTCCGTTGTATCCGGTGCATCCTCGTAAAATGTGGGTGGATTTCTACGGACTATATTTGTAAAAAATGCTCGCATCCTATCTTAGTTTATTTTTTGAAATCAGTTGCAATACCCTCTGTTAAATAATCTAAGTTCACCATGATGGATTTTTTGCCATTGAAACACTTGGACTGGTACGCATTTACATTTTTACAAACAAGTCCAACAAATGTTGAAAAAAGTTCGAAATACATAGCAAATAGAATCATGGAGTGAGAAGAAAATATTGACTTAGAAAACGAAGTAAACTGTAATATTTGCGTACAACGGCCCGTTTGAATTGTTATGAGATTAGGTTGCAACGTTGTAAAATTCATTCATATCACATGGCGTGGAATGATATGACGTGATATGAATTCTACCATGTACTAATTAATATATATATATATATATATATATATATATATATATATATATATATATATATATATATATATATATATATATATATATATATATATATATATATATTACCATTAATGAGACGATTCTCTGTCTCCTTCCGTTGTATTTCATTCACTTTTGAAGCTAAGTTTTGTTGAAGAAGAGAGTTTTCCCGTTCAAGTTTAGTTTTCATTTCTGAAAAAGTATTTGAAATGAATTACAAAAGCGTCATAGTTTTATTATTAAAGACAATAAGACATGAAACATCTCTGTCGAATTACATACTACTAAAGTGTATATAATGTTTTAACATCAACTTTTCTTTTTCAAGCAGAACTGATATCAAACTTTAACGTAATTACAGCTTAAATGTTGTCAAGGACCTCTGTTACCGAATGGGTAGATCGTTATTCAAACCATGATCTCTCATACCTCTAGTTAGCGCAGGTACGAGGTCCGATGGATCTTAAGCCGATTATGTTATGAAATTTGCCAGTCAATTTCTGGAAGGCCGGTGTTTTTTCGGGTAAATTATAAATGGGTTTTCCCATGGTAGCCATCAGGAAATTGCTTTGAATGCAACATAAATACCTTTCACAGAATATAGATATGAAATGCTTTTATTTTGCTGACTGGCATTTTGCCATTCCCATTTTACAAATTCGCTATAAAATGATGCACTTTGTAAAAGAAATCCATTTTTAAATTACACTAAAAGTTGTGACAATAAATCTCTAGTTTCCAAAATAGTAAAAAATGACTTAAAACATAAATTAATCAATCGACAATCAAATTACCATTGGCATTTCTATACACAGACGTTAATCATTTTAAAAGTCAATCTTTAAGCCAGTATGATGAATTCATTTTCATTAATTCATCAATCAATCTTACCTTGGCTTTTTATATTTATCTTTGAAATATATTTACAGGTACAACATGATGGAGTCATATGTAATGTTTTTCATAACATTGATTAAAACCGAGGTCCTTTCCATTCTAACATATAAACCGAAAAACATCAATACATATATGGAAATTATATGCATACTACAACAGTTAGCTAAAACCTATAACAAACTACAGCCAGAGAAGGGTTATGAGAGAGGTGCTATGTTCTATGGAAAAATAAGTGACAATTATAGATTACAAACTGAAAATTTCTAAGTCTAAAATCATATATTGTTCAATGATCTTGTAGGTTGCACAATATATGTGACTTTATTAATATTAAATATTTATACAAACTTTGTGAGAAAGATACCTTCAAGTTGGTTTGCAGATTTCTCTACATATGATTTTTGGTTTTCTGCGGACTGTATCTTTGCCTTTAACGCTTGAATCCCTTCGGTTTGTTTTCCTGTTAAAAGGTTGTATTGGGTTGTTGAGCAACATGTAGTAGTAACCGTAGTTTTGCAGCTTACATTGTAAAAAGGGTTAAAAGTCACGAAGAAGTGAAGTATTTGAATACCATGTTACCATCTCTGCAAGCTATCTCGTGGTAGCCAATAGAAATTCTAAAATTCATATGATGCATTGTGACGTTAAACTTAGTTATGTCATAATTTTCCGCGATGTAGGTTTCGTTTGTTGTTGTTTGCCGGTTGAACACATGCATGTTAATGGAAAAGATTGTCGTTTGGTATAAAACGATTAAAATGGCGATCTAACACCATCTCAAACAAGATAGTTAAACGAAGATCAGACAGATATTGTTTGAATTATTGACTGATCACAGACGCCAGCGAGGAACATAAGGAGCCTCATCATACCAAGGATGCTTATGAGCAGTTGGGTATGACTTTTTAGATATGTTTACGTATGGCCGGGGTCTTACTAGTCATGATAAGATACAAATTTCCCTCGAATTTCATTGAGAATACTAGGAAGAACAGAAATTGGACTGTCATAACCTTAAACAATTG
The DNA here is from genome assembly GCA_030159075.1 of Atrina japonica. Lineage (NCBI taxonomy): Eukaryota > Metazoa > Mollusca > Bivalvia > Pterioida > Pinnidae > Atrina > Atrina japonica. Next base: position 3,349 of record BROG01002096.1, on the reverse strand, counting down.
GTTGAGAATTTCCTAACATACTTACTGCATATTGTAGTAATAAATGAATATCATATTATGTGTAGTATGGGAGTTATTAACAGGTGTTTAGCTCATGTCATAACCTTAAACAATTGGTTGAGAATTTCCTAACCTACTTACTGCATTTTGTAGTAATAAATGAATACTATATTATGTGTAGTATGGGAGTTATTAACAGGTGTTTAGGTCATGTCATAACCTTAAACAATTGGTTGAGAATTTCCTAACCTACTTACTGCATATTGTAGTAATAAATGAATCAAGAGTTGTTAGATGAAAGCACATCTAGCCGATTGCAAATATTTAACTTATCACGCAAGCATGACTGATTTTAACAAGTACGTGAAATTGTATTATCTAGATCACAAGGCCATGTTACCATATCAAAAGGCTCATCATCAGGATTGTACATGCAAAATATGTTTTAAAAGTGGGTCAAATGATATTATCTAGGATACGAAGAAAAAAGTCTTGATCCCACCTGAATGAGCTGATGTTAAAGTAATACACAAATAAGAATCAATGTTATACTCTTTACATTTCCAAAGTTATAGCCAAGGTTAAACTTTTAGATTGCTTAATTTTTGCAAATTTGGTGCATGTATATCAACTGATGAAGTCTAATTGACAAACACCATCGTCTTGAGCTTTATAACTTTGGTATTATGTTTATAATATTTATAACCACTAGAGTGTTGACGCTGTTTGAGACCGGAGGGTATACAAAAACTTAGTACCATCTGATAATTTTATACTAAAGAAATATTTGGCACTGATAGCACTTCTAAAATTTTAAATTCTTCTAAAGCTAGGGTAGCCATCTTTTTACAGTGGTTACTCTTAGACGGATTTTGATCATACGTTTAGATTATTTGGCCTTGTCTGATACCACTTTCTCTTTAGAAAATCTATTTAGATTGGAGCTCAACTGATGAAGTCTAATTGACAGAAACGATCGTCTTGAGCTTTATAACTTTGGTATTATGCTTATAATATTTAATGGACTGACTGCGTCCTATGGTGTGAACATTTTAGGCGAAAATTTATTAGATGATTTCAATGTACAGACACCAAAAAGAGAATTACAAGGAAGTCTGCGAGACAATTTACAAATATGGCAAATATAGGATAAACGTGGACCTCCGGAAAATACAGAGGTAGGATTAGGTGCAATAGAAGAAAATGTTTTCATTACCTATCGTTCACAATGGACAGTACTAATTAGTTAAATCCAAATCACCAACGTTTTGATGCGTGATAAAGCGACGATATAAAGTATTATTAGTTTGACAGAAGTTTGCCAAACAACCTAAGAGTTGGCAGAGGCGGTGTAATAATTGACCGACAATATCCTAATCATATCAGATAGATATCAGATGACGGACGATATCGTAGAATTATTGCCTGTTGATAAGGAAGAGCATTGGATTATCACTGTTCTTGGGGTTAATAAAACAACTGTCAACCTATATGAACAGCCAACAATTTCTTGGTAAAGCAAATATCATAAGAAGGAATAAATATGTAAGTGACCTTGAATTTTACTGAAGTCTAAATAGCAGGAAATTAAATACCAATAATAATAATAATGCCATTCCTAATTAACGTCATGATAATCCGCAACATATCACTGAAGAGTTTGACGTTCTATAATTTCTTATACTAGGGTTTACTACATGTCTTATTCTCCAGTCGCTGATTGGCTTATTTCTTACTTCCTGTTCTTCTTCAATCGTTATATTAACCTCAAAATCACTTTGTATGTTGATATGACACCAATAACTAATAAATGTGGATTATAATGACGTCATAGTATGAATGACATCATTGCTGTTGGTGCATTTTTCACACTTCGGTACTCTACACTATAGTAATCACTGAAGGCAACTTATATAATTGTTCCCTTTTATTTTTTATGTAAATTAGCCAGATAAGATAATCATGTAATAAAACAATTATTGACTTGATAACCGTTTGCTTCGGTGAATATCACTTCCGTGGGGTTGAAAAACTTATATGTCAACGTCATCAAAAGTCACAAATAGTACTACTACGATGATCATTAATCCGGGTACGTGGCGACGTAAATATATCCTCGTGAAAAATTGCGCTATTAATATTTTCATTCAAAATTTGAGAGCCAGCCTGGCTCATTCGGTAGCACGCTCGACTCTTGGTTGTGAGGTCGTGAGTTCGAGTCCAGCCAGCGGCAGGTTGGTTTCCTGTCCTTCGGGTGAGACAGTAAAACCCCAGGTCCCATGTCACAGTAAGTGTCGGCAGTTTGAAGAGCCCTCACTGCTCAATGGCCGTAAGTGCCGAGCATAGGTCAAAATTTGAAACTCTTCACCGTCATTTGGTGACGTTTCCATATGAGTGAAATATTCTTGAGTGGGACGTTAAACAACAACAAACAAACATCTTTCGAAATTTGTAGCTTTCTATGATCACATTAGGAATGAGGAAATTTTCAGTTATTTAAAACAAGTTTTGTCTCATCGGAAAAACTACAGCCATCACTATAGAAACTAGCATCTTTAAAGAATTAATCATACACTTTAATCACTAGGCTTAAAATTCACTAGCTGTGAATATAATGACACTACGTATTTGGTGTAAATTGAGTTTTCCTCAACAAAAACTGAAATTTGATTGCCAATCAAACATGTACACATAACTATGACAAAACTTACGGATATCCTCATCTTTTTTCTCAAGGTGTTTTTTACATCCTTCAACTTGACCTGCAAGTTATAAAAACTGTAAATAATAATGCACATATTTGCAATACATGTATTTGTATATTTAATATGGATAAAGAGAGATTCCAAAACGAGTGTTAGTTGATTATCATGTTAATCTAACTCGAGTAAGTTAATTTTCAAAATTCGAAAGGACACGATGTTTACCGAGTGTCTTTTCAAAATTTGACGATTAACTAACAAGAGTTAGATACACATGTCAATCAGCTTACACGAGTTGTTGAATCTGTTTCTATCATAACTCAAAATCGCTGATTTGTAGTATGGATTTTTAGCTTAAATCACGTTTAGACACTATCGGGTTTGAACTCTCATGATCGCGTCAAACCTGTGCGTCACTTCAATTTCTTTATTCATCTGAAGGCTGGCAATGACGTCATTTAGTGTTTATGACGCTTAAACCGCCCTGTTGGTTATTTTCAAATGTTTACTACAACTGCAGCTTCGTTTATACCACCGCTTGAGAATGGAATAACAACATAAGTTATGGTAGAAGAAAAGTTCACACACTAGCTACTCATTTTAATCTAGACAAAAAGAAAAACGGTAAACTCTTTGTTTTATATATA
>BROG01002095.1:5000-16383 GCA_030159075.1 Atrina japonica | reverse complement strand
ACCTGAGTGAAATAATACCAATATTTGATCCCTATTGGTCCTAGCCCTCTTTTCATTTGCAAACTTGCAGCTTCACATGGGAAAATTTCATGTCAGGTTAAAATTGGTCCACAAGTTCTTGAGAAAAAAATCCAATATGTCTAAAATGTGTCAAAATAATTACATTTTCTGTTTATTCAGATGCCTGTGACCTTGACCTTTGATCTTGGATTTTTGTTAAAATGATCCTTAGATAATTTCTAACACTTTTCTTATATATCTTTGCTTAGAAAAGGTCGATCTGTATCGAGTTATTATGCCATTTGTATAAACCTATGATACTGAAGTGTTCCCTAGTGGACCATTTATGAACATATTTTGTTTTTATTTGGAAACTCGGTAGATTGACTTTACAATCATGCATACAAAATGTGATCTGAACAGTGGGTTATGAGGAGAAAAGTTTTGAAGATGTAACAGTATTTAGTCCTTTTTGGCCTCTTTTGCGAACCGTATGAGTTTTATTTGCAAGGTTTATGCGGCTTTACATGGGGATACTACATGTCGAAAAATGTCCAAAACTTAACGACTGACAACGCACAGTGACAGACAAATGCCGATCGTTTAAGAATTCTAATAATATATTCTGTGTTTGTTAGTACAGTTAACTTATGTCAATCATGTATGTTTACATCCAAGATACATTTAGTGTAGAAAATCGTATGTATACAGAGAGAGAGAGACAGAGACAAACAGGGAGAGAGAAAGAGAGAGAGAGAGAGAGAGAGAGAGAGAGAGAGAGAGAGAGAGAGAGAGAGAGAGAGAGAGATTTACTGGAATGTAATTGGCGTTTATATAATCCGTGTCCTCGTCGTCAGCAATTGGCAATAACTTTACTCTGCTGTGATCAACTGTAAAACATATAGAAGCGCAATCATGATGCAGAAAATATTGTTCTACTGATTTTCTAAATAAATAATTGTCAAATAAACATATCTGATGCACATGTTAAATTGATGGCAGTATAGAATTTGTGACAGGATGAATCTACCTGGCAAAACATATCAACATGGCAATGATGGGTATGAAGCACTTTCTTTGATAATAATTAGTTTCTGTGAGTTTTTTCTATGTTGACAACAACAACAATATTATATCCGAGTTATTTCAATTTGTTAATTTGTTGGACTCCTGCTTGGATTCGATATACTTCGTAATTCAAAACACAGCAATAAAATAGCGAGAACTTTTGAAACTTGAGTTTGTGTCATTACAATATATAGATGAAAAATTAAAACCTTTAAGTGCTACTTACACGCTAAGATGTTTGTGTATCTATTTTTGAGTCTAGAATTTGGTGCCTCTGCTGCCTTCGTCGAATGACGCGGACAATTGTTCTTTATCATCTTAAAGTAAAACATTTTAATTCTGTTTTTCATTCTATCTATATATAAAAAAATCTCAGATACCAAAGTATAAATCAATAGAATGTCCAGGGCATATCTATCTATCTATCTATCTCTGTCTTTCTTACTTACTTTCTTTCTATCTTTTTAACTATCTCTATCTTTTGAAAGTGCGTTTTCTCGGCGATTCGTAATATTTACAGTCATAATTTTTGTCATCAAATATGAAAAACAAAATATTATTTTCAGCAATATCTAGAACATTCACACAAAATAAAGACGCGGGTAGGGTCTGTAGTGTCTAAAACACTTTTATATGAACGTTTTATATGAACAATTTTAACCACTTAAAATTCTAAAATTGAAAGGTACATCAATATTTCAAATTTTGCGTTTAAATGACCTCTACAAAATGTTACTATTTGGAGGAGGACTGGATATAAATTAAGAAACATTTACCTCAAATTCCTCTGTAAACTTTAAATTACTATCACCATGCATTCCATCGACATACTCTGCAAAGTTGATTATCCTTACTGGCCTATCAAGAGATATGTTTTACATATATATATATATATATATATATATATATATATATATATATATATATATATATATATATATATATATATATATATATTATATAAAAAAATTAATTGATATATTATCATATCTATAATTATTATATCTTTCAACTTTGACATATCCGGAATTTCGACTCAACTGATTTCGACATAACGAGACTCCAATATATATATATATATAAGTTATTGAAAGTCCAAACGTAAAGAAATTAAATATAAAAATACAGAATGCCACCACGAAACAGTTTTAAGTTTTATTAACTTACATTGCGACACGTGTTTCGCGTTACAAACACTCATCAGGCAATGGACATAAACAAAAATGTATTGAATATATATATATCATGAATATTACACTCAAAGAGCAATATTTTATTGATAAATTCAAACCATTACTTAACAGAACCTAACCCACACATTTCATAGGAGTGGCCTTCTTATCAGATTAACTAATTTGTTTATTCTTTGCATTAAGCTTCCTACATTAGTGTTATCTTAGCTACTTCATCAACTTCTTATATATGTATTTACTTTACCACTATGAGATTCATGATATATATATATTCAATACATTTTTGTTGATGACCATTGCCTGATGAGCGTTTGTAACGCGAAACACGTGTCGCAATGTAAGTTAATAAAACTTGAAACTGTTTTGTGGTGTGACATTCTGTATTTATATATATATATATATATATATATATATATATATATATATATATATATATAGTAGAAAAATAAAAAGTCCTTGGTACAGTAGAAATAGTAGAAAAAATATTATTCAGAACAACACATTCTTTTGATCATATTAAATAAAATTATACTTCTGTTAGCGCTTTCAGCCTTAGCGGCTCTTCAGACAGAGTAAAATGTTGTCTAGTGACAAATATTATTAACTGTGACGTCACCGTCATAGTGACGTTCAGTGGTAGCTATTGCAGTTGAAAAATGTTAAATTAACAGCAGAAGACAAGCTCCCAACTTGAAAAAACTGTTAACAAGAGCTAAATTCACATCGGACATCGATATCTACAGGGTGACAAAATGCGGAGATCCTCGGTGCGGAACATGTGCCTATATTGTGGAAGGCGAGAAAATAACATTCAAGAACGGGCAAACATTTAAAGTTAATGCTGATATGAACTGCAAAACATCTAACCTGATATATTGTGCAACATGCCCGGAATGTAAAGAAAACTATATAGGACAAAACGGAACCAAACTGTTCGACCGCGTACGGGTCCATAGACAACAGATAAGGGACCCTTCAACTAGGAACTGCCCGTGTAATGAACATTTTGAGATATGTGGAAAAGGAAAATTCGAGATGTTTCCCTTCTTTAAAATTTGGTTTGAGGACGAAAATTTAAGAAAAGCTAAAGAAGACTATTTTATTAAATGTTTTAATCCGAAACTAAACAGGAAATAACATTTAACATTTTTCAACTGCAATAGCTACCACTGAACGTCACTATGACGGTGACGTCACAGTTAATAATATTTGTCACTAGACAACATTTTACTCTGTCTGAAGAGCCGCTAAAGCCCTGAAAGCGCTAACAGAAGTATAATTTTATTTAATATGATCAAAAAGAATGTGTTGTTCTGAATAATATTTTTTCTACTATATATATATATATATATATATATATATATAAATATATATATATATATATATATATATATATATATATATATATATATATATATATATATATATATATGAACAATATTTGAGCCATAAAGGTTTCTGAATGTAGCATGGATTGTTTGATGTATTTTATGTATCAACGCTAGTGACGGGATAAATGTTCAATAATATTTTTGGTAAAATGGAAAATCGATTAAGTTTTGTGAATCGTCAATCATAATAACATTTAAACCAAAGAAATGAAGTTATCCAATAGTTATACGGGATTTAAGAGAAAAAGAGTTCTTAAACATTCTTACAGCAAGAGAAGTATCAAACATATTGCACTGATAAAAATGTTTGTATCGGCAGTGTTCTTTACATGTTTTGACAAGAAGAAAAAAAAGCAGAACCAAAATTTCAGCAAAATAGATCAGACAAATATTATCACCTAGCTTGTCCTTTCTGAAGTCACAAACCAGACTAACATCAAATGTAAGTAAACAACCAGCAGATACAAGTAGCAAATATAACCCAACAACCACAATTAATCATGTATAACAGAAAAAAAAAAATTCTATACCTTGATGTATTAACATGCATACAAGTTGTCAATTTCACTCGGTGTGCATATTGAATAAAATATGGATGTTCAAGACACAGGCTTTAAAGGGGCATAAGCTGTGTTTACCAAAATATGATTTCGATTTTGTCTAGTTTTACTACATGCACTTGATATACAACAACACATAAGAGCTATATATAAACCTTATATTCCTCTATATGTTGCTAAAAGTAGGTCAGGGCCATTGTGGTCTGCATATACAAATAGTAAGCTCAAATTAATCATTTGCAAATGAATAATTGCCAAACTGGGTTTCTCAAGCAATATTCGCAAACTTTCTAGGAATTCAAGAACTTTTTGCCTGGGTATATCTTTTTTTTGTTATTGCATGTCAACCCATTGTATATCAATCTAAGTACTAAAAAAGGAAAGAGTAACCACACAGTTTAATTTTGATACATGTATCTTAAATTTCCAGTTAACCGAGCATAATGTTTCCACATCAACATGAAAAGTGTTCTTGCCAAATGACGTAATATGTAAACGTCAAATAAAAAGGCACCATTAACCTTTCCTTTCTATTCTGAGGATTTTGAGAAGTGTTTCATGTGACTTATAATAAACATACAGCACATTCTGTACTTCAGAAACAATAAAGTCAAAAACTCTAAATCGGTTTGATATCCAACTCTGAGCAATGTGCCAAAACGTGAGTGGTCTTGGACAAAATAAACAACCGGCTGTTCGATGAACAGGTATTAAAGGAGTGAGGATATTATAAAAAATAGGCAAAGTCACCCATCCCTATTGCATCGGACTTTGTCTTATGGCAAGGGTTTTTAAGTTCCAAAATAGTTTAGTTAAATACATTTATTTTTCAATAAATACATAAAAAGCTTTAAAACGATATGTTCCGAATTTGGAAATAACAAAGGTTTCAGCTGCAGCTGGAAAGAGTATTGAAATGTTATGAAAAAGAAACAATCGAGAAGTTCAGTCATAATTCAAAATGATACGGTCTATAACTTTTAACTTCATGCGTACAGTGTATTTAACTATACTATTTTGGAACTTAAAAACCCCTGCCATAAGACCAAGTCTGATGCAAAAGGGATGGGTGACTTTGCATATTAAAATGTCCTGCAAATATTTGAATATTGCATTCAATGGTGTTCAGACCACCGGATGTGGAAGGTTCATGATTCTTGTTTCCTTACATTGATTATATTTATATGTTGTGTAAAACCTGTAATTTCTGTACACGTGATAACTGGTATAACACAAACATATATGTTACAACATGCACGAGTTGTGCCTGTACAGATCTGAAACGAGCAGATATGTAGCAGATACTACAGAACTAGTAAAATAGACATTCCATCCTCGTTGCATACTTTAACCTCTAACTGATAGAGGTTTTGATTAATAAAATTTACCCCAACCTTGAGGATATGGCAAAGGTATTTTAATCCGGAGGAAGATTCTTGAATGACAAACCCAAGGCATGCCGAGAACTCATTCAATAATCTTATCCTGAGGACCGATTTTCCTAACTTAGAGGTTGGTTATTGTTTCTCCCATGAATTAAATTTATATGTATATACAGATTTACTCATGATCTAGATCTAGGTCAAGTCTGACATCAAATTGTAATGCATATTCGAAGCCACAGAAGTTCTACGTAATAAATTGTATTGTATTGTAAAAACAAGAGGTTGACAAGGAAATCATTCCCCGTAAAAAAGCAAAAATCTGTGATTAATGGTAGAATAAGACGTCTTTAGATAACTTTTACCAGTTCATGTTATATTGCTATCCAATCTGAAGATAGGGGTCCAACTGATGTAAAACGTATGAAATGCGTGTTGGTCGATATTAATGGACACACTTTTCACAAGATAAATACTAAGGTCGGAATAATAAACGGATAGGAGTCAAGTTTGAACATCTACCGAATGCAACAATATGTATGATGTTCCCATGAATGAATGGAGTGTCAGAGAGAGGTAGTTAGTTGTCCTCTGAGTGGAGGACGGGGACACATGCATTGTAAATTAAAAAGGTAAATAAGAATATCGAAAGTGATGTGCAATTCTAAACGCAATATATCCTTAACCTACAATAATAAGTAAATTGGACAGATTATTCCATGGTCATTCCATTATTACACCAATTTGTAAATACGTTTTGTCTCTTTCACTTTATGATTCAATTGTATAAATTGCTATCAAACAATTGTTGTAATGATATGATCAAATACTGTACAAGTTATAAACATTGTCGCCAACTGTTGTACGTTATATCATGTAGGGTACAATTTGTATATGTAATAATTTCTATGTTTGAGTCATGCAATATATCGTGTACATGTTACAAGACGTACAAAATCTAAAGTAACACACATACACACACACACACATACACACACAGATATATATATATATAACACATTTGAATTGCATGAACTACTTATCATGAATTACATGGACTACAGTTTTTGTCATTCGAAAAATGAATAATTAGTTATTGTCGATTAACTATCACTTAATTATTCATGAATAAAATGTACATATTTACATTCGAATGTAATTATTTATTTTTCAATAATTACATAAAAATCCTTAAAACGATATGTTCCGAATATGGAAATAACAAAGGTTTCAGCTGCAGCTGGAAAGAGTATTGGAATGTTATGAAAAAGAAACAATCGAGAAGTTCAGTCATAAATCAAAATGATACGGTCTATAAATTATGAGTTATTGAATATAAAAAATGAAAGACAATACTTGAGTATAACATGTTATTCATATCAGCGTTTATAGGTTACATCGTAAACAAAACTATTGACATTTCTGTATGTCTTCGATAAAACAATGAGTAACAGTAAGTAATAAAATACAGATGTTAGGTCGAAAAATAACATCAAGAAATGAATAACAAAGTCTCACTTTGGTTTACTGTGATTTTTCATCTCCACTGATTCCTCAATTTGTTGAAATCCAGTATTTGTATGTCCAGTATCTTGTTGTTGTACATCTTTTCTAAATGGCCTATTATTCAATTTGTAAATAATTTAAATTTGTTTAATTATGCCATGTTAAAGGGGCATTAGCTGTGGTTTTACATCACCCTCCTTTTACTACTTAGATTGATATACAATAACAAAAAAGAGATCTACACAGGCATAGAAAGTCTTAATTTCCTATAGGTTTTGATTAAATTGCTTGAAAAATCCAGCTTTGTCACTATCAATTGATTAATTCAAACTTTCTATTTTTATATGAATAACACACTGGACCAGACCTTCTGTTAAGAAAATATGTAGAAACATAAGTTAGTTTATGCCTGATTTTGATTTAGATTTGATTTTTTGTTTTACACCATACTCAATAATCTTTCAGTCATATGATGGCGTCCAGTTTTTATTGGTGGAGGAGAAACCCCAGTTACCTGGGTAAAGACTGTTTATGCCTGTGTATAGCTTTTACTGTTATTGTTTATCAAGTACAAGTACATGTAGGTGAAGTAGAAAAACTAGAAATATGCTTTTGTAACCACAACTATTGTCCCTTCAATTGCGTGTACAAACAGCAGTAACAATCGTATCAATTCAGTTCTTCAGATGGTTAATATTACTCGATGGAATTTTGTTGTTTGCTTAGATGGTTTCAACACATCAATCTGAGATATACGAAAACCATATAAATGTAAAGGTATTCTCAATTCACTATAGATGCAATCAAACATGATCATGTACAACTTGATTTGAAAATCCATCTTCTAACGAATTTCATTTCTGGATCATAAACTTGGCGATTATTGCTGGCAAAAACTGTGTTTTATCGATAAATGTTACTCGGAAAGTAAGGCTGTCTATTTTGATCAGAACATGTCTATTTTAACATAAAAATAGATCAATATAGTACATCCCTATACTCACCCCTTTTGTTTTCGTTTTAAGAAAACGAGGGTAAGAACAATAACGACAACGAAGAGGACTGCTCCAGAGGTTACACCAGCGGTCAGAGGAACCATATTTGGCGCTACAATACATGGCATACACGATTGTCAATTTTCATTTATTTTTATCGGTAACGATGATCTAAGAACTGAAGAATACATTAAAATTTGGAACTGAGAGAGAATAAAGCAACATGATTATGAAAAAATAATGATTTGTGTTAATAGACACATTGTATGATAGTATTGAGACAGGGCGAACGGTATATATTTTTCTCACGACAGTAATGATGGCCAAAATTCTCGGCAAAATTGTGTCCTGTTTTTAACATGATATCAATTATTGTTGCGATATTTTACAACTTGTCTTGTTTTTTATGACGAAGCTGTCTGCTAGGTATGGTATGGGAAAAGTGTTAATGGCAAACAATGTTATGACAATTTAATGTCATCTGCTACACAATTAGTATGCTACAATGTGTTATCGCAGAAAATGTCTATGGTCGAATTAAGATTAATGATTACATTAAAGAAATTGAAAATACATATAAAAATGTACCTGTAGATAAAGGAATGGAATATTGTGATTCGACGCATCCTCCGTCTGTGCAGGACCACGTTCTGACCCTAAGATGACAATATAGGAATGTTTAATGTACTACTGATGTCGAAAGGAATCATGTAGAAAAAATGACGCTCAAGAAAATTTTCAAAGTTAATCATAAAATATATTAAAAACAAACCAATTTGTGATAACATATTGAGTATGAAAGTTTTACCTGTAATTTTTACCGGGTTTCAAATAGCCGTTACAAAGTTTATTCTGACCGCATTCTTCTCCATCAGATCCAATTACGAAGTTAACTGTGGATTTTGTATGTGCCGTTTTCCGTTTTCGTCGACCTAAACGGCAAACCAAACACCATAATTTACTAAATTTTGTTAACAATCAACGTACGCGCGAACGCACGCACGCACGCATGCACACACGCACGCACGCACACACACACAGAAACACACACACACGTATATACATATCTCAGGGAATTTACTTCTGGTTTACATTAGCACGAAACAGATTCAAATGACAAGATTCAAATACATGTAAAATTAAAAACGAAAATAACTTTTTTGCATTCATAATAAAATATTCTATAATATTACCACCGGAACATTTTGGATTAAATGTATTTGAAGCAATGTACGGCATCATCTTATCACTGTCATGAACTTGTAACCAGGTTTTATATCTTTTCGTCTGTTCTGCTTTGTAATTAGAGAGAGTCCCTCTGTAAGGTTTGGCTGAAAAAAGAAAATAATCAAACTAGTAAAACCATGATACATGAACCAAATACATTATAACCATGTACAAATCTTCTATTAATCTCTATGTCTGTTTATCTTTCTATCTGTTTATCTGCCTGCCTGCCTCCCCTCCCTCTCTCTCGCTCTCTCTGTTATCCTTTTATGGGTGTTTATTGTACAAAACTCTGCCTCCACAGCCTCCATGCAAAGCCCTTCGCCGTATAACTGTCAATTTTTATATGACCTTCTACATCTTTTATACGACATTATATTATATAGAGTTAATCAAATTGCGCTAAGGATTGATACTTGCAGTGCATAAAGATCATACTCGTACTGAAGTCTAAAAACACGGAACCTTCCACTTGCGTGTTGAATGAACTACCACTAGATCACGACAAGCGTTTCATCTATAAATGATACTAATCGACAATATCGACGCCTGAAGACGACATCGGAATCTTTCTTGAGTAAACATTATAGATACTTACTATTTCCAATTTGAGAATCTTCTGATACGATTATTCCCCATGAATTTGGTTTTCCGTTTGTACTGTTACACAGGTAGTTCGTATCAAGATAGATAGAGAGTTGTTTTTCATCATTCGATATCACACCTGTAGGTCCAGTTTCAATAAGATGTTGTGGAATGGGCGGAGGAGCTAGAAATATAGACATTATCTTATCAAAATCGGGAAATAGTACAAAAATATTTTTTTGCCCTCTCTTGTAAGTGATAAACACGAAATTCTACAATTTCTCTGTCATATATTGTAAGACAGTTTTTATGGATAACGGATGTACCATGTAAACAGGACAAACACCGGTGTACAGCAACATGCATTTATCTCTACGTTATAATAAATCTAGTCTGTTAGTGTTTTATTCCATACATAATTCTGCTCATTTTTATTCTGTTATTAATTTCGTTATTACATTTCACAATGATACTTTTTCAAACAATTAGCAAGCGTTTGGCTGTTCAATTTACCTCCCATCGGAATAGTCACTGATGCATTGACAATATTGGTGCTATTCTTTATAGTGGCAGCATATACCTACAATACAAACGTAAACTGTATACTATGATAGGCCTAATTTGAGTTATCTATACTATTAATACTGAACGAATGTTAGTTTCCGTTGCACATATTTGTCTTGGCCCCTTTTGCAAAAATTTATAACTTCGATATTACATTTATAATATTTATAATCATTGTTCGGTGTTACTGCTGATGGATCGTATCTAGTTATGAGCTGTTTATCTTATACTGATATATACTACTATAAAAGATGAAAAGTTTAGAATTTATATAAACGGTACTATACATAGTCCGTATCATATATCAAGGCCTTGAATGGTACCACGTTCTGTTAGACACTCTACATTAATTTTTCTTTTGAACTCAACTGATAATGTTTATTGACAGAAACGATCGTTTTGAGCATTTTCTTTGTCTTTTATCAAAACTATAACAGGGCGACTGGTGTTGTGTTTAAAAAATGAATGAGCATTGATATTATGTTTTAGGATTGTGCAGGAAAATGAAAGGATACTGTACCCGGAATGTATACTTCAAGCCTGCTACAACGGAAAGTTTGCTAAAGGTCAATGAATTTCCTGATACTTTCAGTGTCTTCTGTAACATTAAATAATTGTATGTAAGTGTAACAGATAAACAAACTGATGTGACATAAACATATAAATTGTATTTATTTTGTATTCAATTTTAAAGTTTAAATAATATATTCACTCAAATTCTGACTCCTGGTAGAATTTTCGTCGAAACATCTTTACAAGTAACCATCAAAAAGCTTTTAAATGCATTTAAGAGGATTATAACATATTTATTATACACCATCTTACAGGAAATATAATTGATTTCATTAAATTTGTTTCTTTTGTTTATTTTGTATTACACAGGACAACCTTATCATTTTCATTGCTGTAATA
>BROG01002095.1:0-2500 GCA_030159075.1 Atrina japonica | reverse complement strand
TTGATAACATATAGAAAACAAACATAGTAATAACGATGATAACAAAAATAAAAATGAAATATTAAGAGTATTAACAAACCATAATAACGAAATATGAATACCTTTGACGAAATCTTTACTACTATAACTATAACATCTATTACTAGATGTGAAAACAACAACAATAATAAAAATAAATAATGAATGAACAATAATAATGATGAGGGCTATATAGAAAACATAAAAAGATAATAATAGCGATGTAATTTGTAAGTATATGTATAGAAATCTGCCTACTGTCTGTTAACATTCTTAAGTTTTCTGGATAGTTTGTCTCTTTTCCCCATCCACCGTTGATGGTATGACCTTTTATTTCCACACTGTAATCTTTATACGGTTGTAAGTCTGTAGCATTTATAAACGCTTTGTTTGTTGTTAAGTTCAATATAGGTACCCCAGGCGATTTAATGATAAGATTGTAAAAATCAATGATTCCGTTTGGAAAACAGGGCTCCATCCAGGAAATATACATTGATGAAGATGTGATGCTTGAAACAGCTAATGATCGCACTAGTCCTGGAGCTGAATTAAAAATTGTAATAATACATAAATACATACACACACACACACACACACGCAGATATATAAATATATATATATATATATATATATATATATATATATATATATATATATATATATATATATATATATATATATCTGGATTATACAAATGAAACGCTATGTGTTACATGGTTATCAAAACTACCGACGACATAGAGAAATGTGAATAAAAAAACTAAACTATGTAAAATTAATAAACTACAAAATAAAATTAGTCAGGTCAGTCAAAAACACGCTAAATTTAACTTTTTATCAAACATGAAGCTAAAATAAATCTGGCAAGAAAAATATACAAATGATGATGATGATGTGTGTGTGTGTGTGTGTGTGTGTGTGTTGTTTATGTTAATATTTTAAGTCCCGAAGAAAATAAGTTAGAAAATAACTTATATATATATTAAATATATAAAATATACAAAATAATATATATATATATACTCCTGTACTTCCTTGGACCTGTAATAAGACAACCAAATCATATACAGAAAAAGAAGTTTTACAATCGATTAAATATAAAAAAAATCTCAGATACCAAAGAATAAATCAATTGAATGACCAGGACATAGATACAAATCCGGTAAAAGTGGACAAACACAGAACTCTGGAAACCAAAATTTGGAATTAGGTACCATGCTGAAGTAAGCATCCCCTGTCACACCCGCCGTGAGTCCACTTTCAACTCCAATGAAATGTGTGAGGAGTGAATTCTCGTCAAAATTGGTACAGACGTATCAACAACCGCCAACGAAAAGGCAACTCAACATTTCACTTTGTGAAACAGAGTAATCGCAAACAAGACTATAATACCGACTGTACAATTTGCAGAACGTTGACATTAAACGCAGTTTTCGATATCCCTGTGTCAATAATTTATCAGTGAGTAGTTTACCTCTGTATATGAAATCCTCATATGTTGTACACGCCCTGGCATATCGGATTATTTGTGAAATATAAACTCCATATGTGGGTGACTGAGGGATTAAATGTGGAATTAACTTACTTTTCAATGTCAATGACACGAATTATGGCATTAATTACGATGTACAATTTATCATCATGCCCAATTTTTTCTATTTGGGGTATTCTAGTGTTGAATGGCTTGTAAGATCACAAGATTCTCAGGTGCACAAGAAATTATTCACCTTGGATGAATATTGCATCCAATCAATTCAAATTTCGAATTTTTTTCATTTTTGCATTCTTAATGAAACTGTTAGAGGAAGGGTTCAGGAAATCAATAGATTCACGGAAATCAAATCTGCAAACATTTCCACCGAACCATTGAACATAAAAGTGACCATAATTATAGTGACCCTGTTTCAGGATTTCTAGAGATTGGTATAAAATTCACAGGTACTTAATATGTAACTGCCGTATATGGTAATATTTTACCACAACAGCTAAAACGTGTTCTTACGGAATAGATTAGACCAATATATGTTTCAAAAGGCCATATTCATTCCGATCTGTGTAGTGCAAGTTTAAATATATTGTGTTGGATTCTGGGGAACAATATTATTAGTGAGAGATTGAATAATTTTACAATATGTATAAATTTGTGATTCAATTAATTCAAGTTTATGAATATGTCAGATATCATGTGAGCACGTCTCGTTACGACTCCTTCATACGTTCATATATCTGCTATCACGCTGCTTTAAAACCTAGATAAAACATATGTATACTAGTCAATGGTTCCATAATTCATTACATACATACACGTACTTATGAAATTTTTATTTGTAGATTTGGTCGTATAATGTATAAAATATTTACGTGTAGCTTTGGTCGTGTTATTTGTTATTTATGATAATATTTACCTGTATTTGGTCGTGTTATAAATACAAATATTTACCTGTAGGTTTGGTCGTGTTGTGTATCATATCTGTCCAGTTAC
>BROG01002094.1:0-16420 GCA_030159075.1 Atrina japonica | reverse complement strand
ATAGTGAGCAAAGGTTAAATGCAGTTTTAAAAAATCTCCTCCCTGAAATACTTTTTACTTCGCAGTATCTAGGCTTGTCGTCCAAACACGTCAAAAATAAGCACTCTTACATCATTCTCATCTGGACGGACCGACCTATAGTTCCCCAGTGGGAAATTGTAACCGATACTTTCTAGAAATTACTCTTTCACACTACCTACCATATTACATTATTGAAGTAGGGCTTACACTTGAACAGAGACATGATTTATGTATTCTCATTGTAGTGGAATTCAAACAATACATATGGTCACAATTTTGTCTACACATTTCCCAAAAAAGATATGTTTAAATCGTACGATATAATCAGAAAGCGTTGAGTGTAGTACAGAATAGTTATATCTTACAAGTAAAACCGAAGAAGTACCAATCAACAATCATAGCTCAAGTTCATAGCTATACCCTAGTTTATGTGCGCGCCACTCTATTAAAAGTGTTAACCGAACGTAAATCTCCTGGGCAACAGTTATAGTAACAAATACTGGTGTCCAGAAATCCATAGATGAGATCAGGTGTCATGCAACCTCCTGTTGATATGCCACACTCACTTTGAGTCAACAGGAAAAAATCAACACAAATATGGAATTATTTCCTGTCATAATCGGTATACAAGATCCATCGCACTCATAATTGGTATAGAATATCTAACGTAATTATAATTCAATGTTTAGCAAATATTAAGTACAGAAGTGTCGTCATAAAAATTATTCAATGAAGTGGATTACAGATTAGAATTATTTACACACGCAGATATCCAAAGTTACACTCGAAGTACAACTACCTCACTTCGGTGAATATTCTTATTGCTGATGAGGATGGCCATGCATATTGTTAGGACGTAAAATTAATAGGGTACACATGTTGAAACATACAGTTTACCTGATCGGAAAGTGTCTTTACTCCTACAGCACCTGATCCAAGCTCGTTTCCACCATCAGTGGTACCAAGACGCCATTCAATGCTATGAAGGCCGCTGTGTTGGTCTAAAGCGTCAAACTTGATTTTCATCTTTGCTAGATCTGTTGAGTTGTGGACATACAGTTTTTCAATTCCGTCTTTTTCAATCCAAATATTGTTTATATCTGGTACACTTGCATCAATGAATACTTGTTTTGATTCTGAAAAGCTATTTTCCATGATATCGATAGAAGTTACTGTTATATTGATTGTGTCTCCGTCTTTCACCTGGAAATCCTTGCACATATTCTGCTGTATAACATCAGGTATCTGAGTCCTCGATGATGTTGCTTGATTGTTCTTAGACCATGTAAAGAAAAACTTTGTGATGCCATGTACATTTGGTGTACCTGAGACAGGTAAAAGACCGGTGAGTTGTTCATAAACACCTCTGTAAAAGCCATGGTGATCAGGGGCAATTGGTCGTAAAACATTAAAGTCAACATTATAAGAGTTATAATATCTGTTTCTCCAAGACAAACATACGTTTCCATGATAGGTTTGCCAGGTAAAATTAGTATCTGAACTTGCAGAATCAAACCTTAGTCGATCCTCGTGCTGAACCTTTATAACTGAAGAGTTATCGTAAAGAACAAACCTTCTAGCAAACGATGGGTTACCGGCCACGTCTACAACCTCCACTGATATTCCATACAAGGCTGGCTCTTTCGGAAGTTCAATTACCTGAGTTAATCCTGTAACGTCGAAGGTATACGATGGTATTGCAGCCGTATCCATAATTAAAGTACTATTATTAACTTCTTTTACTTCGTATAAATTGATTGTGTATTTATGCAGCCCCGATGCTTGGTCAGGCGTGACTGGATATGGATCTAACCAACCACTGATGTTTACCGTTAACGTGGAAGTTCGTGTTATACGAGATGTTAACTGTATAGGCTCTTTTTGACAGTTCCCGTGCTTCTTGCAATGTATCGGTGGCGATTTATCATACTTTGCACATACTTCATGTGAAGATAGGGTTGGATTGTAATAGTGATTCGAGGAAGGATTGCTATTGAAATTGATTGTTTGCAAATATCCCCCAGCTTTGGCGATAAACGACGAGCACAATCTTTAAAAGTGAAAAAAATAATAATGTAAAACTGCATGATAATATTTTCAAGAAATTTACGTTTACTCAATATTCCGGAGTATCAAGTTACAGTTAGAAATGCAAACGTGATTCATTTAAGCAGAAAAAGGTTCTGGTGTCGAAAATGGTAATCAGGAAATGGTAAAAACACCAGACTTTTTATATTGGTTGTAACAGAGTGGCTAGCTATATAAATATTTCTCTATGCAGAAAACATTTGCCAAATAATTCCTTGGTCAGAAATAAACGTTTGTTTGAAGATTCCAAATCCATTGACATTACAACATGTTGATTCCAAACATTTAAGACATGAGATATAAAATCAAGTATCATAAATAATTCACCTTTCGCCGTCAACGACAACGTTGATATGTTTTAACAATTTGTATTCGAAACATTGTACAATTGTCATCGCCTTTGTCCAGTTTCTATTTACACAGACGACAGACATAAAGATAATCTACGGGTTGTAATCTTCACGTTTTCCTTTTTCCTGCTCAAAATAAGCTCGAATATATATTAACACCGCGAATTACCCTTCTATACAGTAGATACATATGTATGTAACCAACCATTAATATTCTTACCATGTAATCCAATTTTCCTCAGAACTGTCTCAGTTTGAATTACTCCAAGTGCGAATTCCTTGATATATGTTGGCTTCGTGGTGTTGATAACCGCCGGGGGAAGACTGAATTCTGATTCAAATTTTAATGATATCGACGTAGGCTGAAATTTCACGAAAAATGATTTTTCCTTTTCGCAGTGTCCACCTTCATTTGTTGAATTTCTGACTTCACTGTTATTGCTGCCCACTCCGACTTTACAACTTACAAGTTCCGGTTTCTGAGATACTAAGACAAAAAAAATGTAACATGATGAGATCATTCAATGATCATAGCAATCACATTTCTCATGTTTCTACTTGTTACTGCGGTAAGAATTTCCCAATGACAAATTAATATAAAATGTAATACCGTTGTAATGTTATTTATCGGAGGAAAGTTAATAATTAAGAAGAACAGGCTAGTTATCAACTAAATTATGCGGATGAGATATCTCCCGGCAGATAATGTATCCGCCAGGTATGAGATACTCCCAAAAGATAATGTACCATGCCGCCAGTGATTTGATATTTGTCCACAAGTTATGTATTTACTGTACTATGCCACTGGAGAAGAGAAACTCCCTGACAATAATGTATTTACTGTACCATGCCGCCAGTGATTTGATATCTGCCCAACAATAATGTATTTGCTGTACTATGTCCATAGAGATGTGATACTTCCCAACAGATAATGTATTTACTGTACCATGCCGCCAGGTATTTAATATCTACTCACAGGTGAAGTATTTACTTACTATGCAGCTAGAGATAATATGTTCTTCAACAGATAATGCATTTCCTGTACTATGCCGCTAGTAATTTCGTTTATTGTTTTATTGCTGTTTAACGGCTAGTAATTTCGTATCTTCCCTTAGTCAAAGTATGTACTGTAATATGCTGCTGGCGACGAGGTACATCCCAACAATTTAAGATGTAATTACAGTAAAATGCACGTATGATTATATACCGCTCGTAAATACAATTTCACTTATATAGCGTGAAAATAATAGTTGTGTACCCGGCTATACCCATTCCTCTATGACACCTGATTCAATTCCTGCTTCGTGTTTGTTAACTTTGATTCTATTGTACATTGCTTTATAATATAGTTACAGGTATCATGTCGGTATCGTTCATTAATAAGGTTAAGATGAAGATTTATAACTATTACCTATGCAATGAACATAAGCTAAAGTACTCCCAAAGTGTCACTGAATGTATAACTTAAATATAGAATACAGAATCAAACGTCACGTACAGTCACATCGCGATGGCTCTGTCGATGCAAGAAAAAATCCAGGAGCACAGTTGCAGTCTTTTGCCAACTTGGTTCCACATGTACCGGGCCAACACCAGTTCTCTTTCCATGAACACGTAGCTTGAAGTTTAAAGGAATAAAACAAATAAAAATAACATGATTTAACGTAGGGAGATATGATAAAGCGATTTTAAGTATTCTTTTTTTCACCTAGAATGTAATGCAATTCATTTTGATCAGAAATATTTAACCCCTTTCTTTTCGTTTTTCCAAATTCATACCAAACGAATGCGATATACGAATATGTTTAAAGTTAATTTTCGAAAGGGTTTCCTTTATAGGAAAAACTGAATGAAATATAATGTATTTAATTGATTCGATTTATGCATAAATTACCATCACATCCTGTTTTGTCTGTCGTTAACCAGTACAATGAATGGTTGATATCGGAACCTTCATCTTGACACCTCAGACATTTTGTGTTATAAGCATTCGTACAACTCTGTTCGATACAATTCTTGGGTAAAGGACATTCTGAAAGTCATAATGTCATTATATATATATATATATATATATATATATATATATATATATATATATATATATATACATAAAAGTTATTAAAAGTTCAAACGTAAAGAAATTAAATATAAAATTACAGAATGCCACACCACAAAACAGTTTAAGTTTTATTAACTTACATTGCGACACGTGTTTCGCGTTACAAACGCTCATCAGGCAATGGTCATCAACAAAAATGTATTGAACACACACACACACACACACACACACACACACACACACACACACACACACACATATATATATATATATATATATATATATATATATATATATATATATATATATATATATCATGAATCTCATAGTGGTAAAGTAAATGAAGTTGATGAAGTAGATAAGATAACACTAATATAGGAAGCTTAATGCAAAGAATAAACATATTAAATAATCTGATAAGAAGGCCACTCCTTTGCATAAGATTATATGGAATGTTTGGGTTAGGTTCTGTTAAGTAATGGTTTGAATTTATCAATAAAATATTGCTCTTTGAGTGTAATATTCGAATAGTCATCTGTTTGATATATTGACATGATTTTGAAATTACCTCTACTACATTGAAATATATGTTTAGAAACGAATAAATTACGATTATGTGATAACTTTATATTGCTGTTGTGTAGAGCTATTCTTTGTTTTAGTGACTGAATACATCCAATATATTCTTCCTTAAAATCATGTTTAGTTTTAATAAATAAAAGATAATAAATAATTTATTCGTTTTATAATAAAATATACTTGGCCATGTACGCATTCACAAAACATGAATGTTTCGATAGCGGTGATTAGATTTCCGAATATGAGATCTCGGTCGCAGAAATAGATGTGAAAGATTTTTAATCCTAACGTAAATGACAATGGATCGATTACGATACATGTAGAGAAATCCAAGTATATACAAAGGACTTGTTTTAAACATGAGTTGATGTATATTATAGATAATATAAAATGGGTGACGGATTTGAAAAAAAAAACATAAAAAATCATTTCCCTATATAAAGGGAGAAATAGGAGAAAATGAAAAACCATCATAATTCACAGTGATGTACATGCATAAATGCATTGTACAAAAATAAATAAGATTTTTTTAAATCAAGCGGTAGAAGGTTCGCGACCAAGCAATTCAATTACCAACAGGTTTTGCAGTGCCTATACATCAACTATCTTCTTCACAACACTGTCAGCATAGACAACTGTTTTTTTCACTAAAGGTGGTACACGAAAATTTAAATATCTAGTGATTGGCTATCAGGATACTTATTTCGTCAAGCACCATTCTGATTCTACACAAAAATATACTGAAGTTGATATAAAAACATGCTGGAATTTCTAATAGACATTGTATTTTTAATGTTAGGAGACGTGGTCTTTTAACAAAGTGTCGGCATTCCTATGGGAACCAATTGTGCTACCTATTGGCCAAACTGTTCCTTTATTCATACGAAGCAGACTTCATTCAGAAACTGCTGAATCAAAAGAAGAAAAAGGTAGCGGCGTCCTTTAATTTGATATTTAGATATATCGACGACGTTTTGTCAATTAACAATGACAATTTTCATACATATGTCAATGCCATATATCCCAGCGAACTAGACATTAAAGATACAACAGAATCAAGTACACACGCTTCATACTTAGACATTTTACATAATATAAACACAGACGGGGAATTAGCAACGAAGCTATACGATAAACGCGACTATTTCGACTTCCCCATATAAATTTTTCCACAGTTAAGTAGTATTATCCCTCAGCCACCCGCATATATAGTATATATATTTCACAAATGATCCGATATGCAAGGTCGTGCACAACATATGAAGATTTCATACACAGAGGTAAACTATCACTGACAAATTATTGACACAGGGATATCGAAAACCACGATTAATGTCAACGTTCCGCAAGTTTTACGGTCGGTATAATAGACTTGTTTGCGACTACTCTGTTTCATTAAGAGAAATGTTGAGTTGCTTTTTTTTTTCGTTGGCTGTTGTTGAGACGTCTGTATCAATTGTGGCGAGGATACACTCCTCACGTGTTTTACTGGACTTGACTGTGTACTCACGGCGGATGTGACCGGTCGACAGGGGACGCTTATTCCTCCTTGGCACCTGTTCCCACCTCTTGGTTTCCAGAGGTCCGTGTTTGTCCATTTTTTATCGGATTTGAATCTGTGTCCTGGACATTCTATCAATTTATACTTTGGTATCTGAGGTTTCTATATTCCTAAATAGAGGTAATATAAATATCCATTAAAGTGGAAGTGTAGCATATCTGAGGCTTATTATTGTTTTAAAATGAAGAAACGTTCATTTTTTTTTTATTTTCACCCGAAAAATGTCAAATTGCATTTGAATTTTGGCTTCAAAGTTGATATTTAGTTTAAAGTACTAAAGTACGCTTGTTGGTAATCTCGTTTAACTGATTTGAATTAGGTCTATCAAAGGAAACTAAAACAGTAGACGGGCTGTCATTCTGTATCTTGTATATTTAACATGGACTTTTTATTTCTGTATTTGTCATAAAAACATATATATATATCACGTGTATCACGTATATATATATATATATATATATATACGTGTGTGTGTGTGTTCGCGCGCGCATGTGTGTGTATGTGTGTTGGTTCCAATAGTTGCACAGCGAACAATATTATCGGAAGAAGGTTTAATCATGAGAGAGAGACAGAGAGAGAGAGAGAGAGATGTTTATACATATATTCTATATAACTACAACGCACTCTCAGTTGTTCTGTCTGATTGTTCAAATGTATTCGACATATATATATATATCTGTGTATGTGTCTGTGTCTGTGTTCCCGTTTTGTACCTATGTACTTGTGATGCACATTTTATCTAAATGAATAATCAACGGATAATGTATTTACTGTACCATGCCACTGGAGATGCTGAACACAAAGCCCCTCCTCACTATAGATTTTGGTAATTTGGTAATAACATGGTGAGATAAACTATTATAGCATATGTTAGCATTGTTACTATGATAACAATGCTAATAATTAGACATTTTTGAATGAACATAATTTATATAAGGAACTCCTAGTGTCTTAGACTAAAGTTATTTTTCACTTATTTACCTCTGAAGTGAGATATACAATGTATCTAAATGAATTTGCAAATTGATACATACCTTTGTTCACACCTTATACAAAAAATACACATTTGTGCATTTCAATCAAATTTATTTAAGTATTTAATGACATACGCGACACTTCGATAATGCTGGATAATGTTTGAGTAGTGCTGTTGATGGTTGTATGTACATTAAATATTTGTGCAGATTGTATTATAAAAGTACATGTATATCTTGTTTTGTCCCGTTCAATAATAATTATAATAATAATAATAATAATAATAAGCAGGTAATGTTTGTGAAAGTTTGGATAAATTTTGTAAAATTCGGTTGATTTTCAATTTTAGAGAAATGAATATTTTATTTTTTATGTTTATTCATTCAATGATAATAATAATAAACGAGAAAAGACAACATTTTCTACAACACTCACATTGGGAACAGCAATAATCAAAGAATCTGTCCGGACACCTACATCCATTTAAATATGTGCCACCATGGTAACAAATCTTATTACAGCGCTGTGATATACTGACATGATCTTTATCATCACACTTTTGATATATATATGATGCATACAAAATTCTTTCACAACACTGTATGTTTTGCCCAGACTTTGAATGCCACCTCACAGGTTTTACTACAGTCGGACCAGTACTCGTGAGACCATGCACAATCCGTGTCACTAATAACTTCACATGGAAGGAAAATGACGATAAGAATGACACAAAATACAATCATTTTCCAAATTATCTTACGAGTCGAAATAGTTTATGTTTCCGAATACAATATAGAAAGAATTTCACCATTACGATTTCAGTAAGCTTCCATTACAGAACAGAAGTTACTATCAATAGATCGATATTCATTGCGACGAAGAACTTACAAACGTCATATTAAAGGTCTACTTTATTTATGTGACTTCTTCGATGAAAAATTTTTGCATTTTATTATAACTAATCAGTTTGTCTATCCTGGATCCTTTAAATTTTGATTGAAGGGCTGAAACCTATTATAATGTTGATGATAAATTTAAATGGGATTTCAGGTAAGAGTTTATTTTATCTTACTAGACAAAGTACTCTACATATTGATAGGAACTCTGAAAGATTTGATTGACGTTTTAGATTGAATTAGGTGCTCAAACTATCACATCATTCATGAAGGTCAAAATATGAACTATACAGCAAATAAAAAATTGAACACGGTATCTGAGTTTTTTATATTGTTATATAATACCCAAAACATTTACAACTACGTACTTTAAGCTTAGTTCCGTAAGAACGTAAGAACGACAGTACAGAGATAATAGAACGATTCCCCTGTTTCTTTGAAAGCTATCTTCCCGATCTGAATACTTTATACATTCAGAGTTCATCATATAAACAAATTCATATTTCAGTCTGCCATGATTGGGGCCCTGGACTCATACTAATCACACTGTTTCATACAACCTAGCACATATATACTGTACAATTAATAAAACAAAAATATATATGTAATGTTTAAAATTTCAATCTTCCCATATTAAACATCTGTTAAGCATTCTAAATGGGAACAAAAATTATATTATTGTGTATATCAAATGCAAAGTTTCCCTAGGCAAAAGAAAGAAAAAACGTAGAGCCATACAGTGATAAACACACACGTATATATATATATATATATATATATATATATATATATATATATATATATATATATATATATATATATATATATATATATATATATATATATACGTGTGTGTGTGTGTGTGAGTGTATGTGTTGATTTCAATAGTTGCACAGCGAAAAATGTTATGTTTATACCTATATTCTACATAACTACAACGCACTCTCAATTGTTCTGTCTGATTGGATTCGTACTTCGGCATAAGTTCGACAAATCTCTAATTTGTGACAGGGACTTATTTTTTGTTTCTTCGGGAATCACAACAAATGCCGACATTCGTTCAAATGTATTGGATATATATATATATATATATATATATTATATATATATATATATATATATATATATATATATATCTGTGTTTGTGTGTGTGTGTGTGTGTGTGTTCCTGTTTTTGTAGCTATGTGCTTGTAACATACATTGTTTCCAAATTTGTTTTGCAATGAATTACAAGTTGATACATACTTTTGTTCAAACCCCATACAAAATTAACTTTTGTGCATATCAGTCAAATTTATGTAAGTATTTAAATGACGTACACGACACACCATCATTGTGGATAATATTTGTTTGAATAATACTTATGCTGTTGGTGGTTGTTTTTACATTAAATATTTGTGCAAATTATATTATAAAAATACAAGTATATATTAATTGATCCTGTTTAATAATAATAATAATAATAATAATAATAATAATAATGTTGCAATTGATTTGTAAAAGTTTAGATAAATTTTGTAAAACTCGGTTGGCTTTAAATTTATGGGAAATGAATATTTTATTTATTATGTTTATTCATTCCATGATAATGATAATAAACGAAAAAAGACAACATTTTCTACAACACTCACATTGGGAACAGCAATAATCAAAGAATCTGTCCGGACACCTACATCCATTTAAATATGTGCCACCATGGTAACAAAACTGATTACAGCCCTGTGATGTACTGACATGATCTTTATCATCACACTTTTGAATTATAAATAATGTATTCCAAATTCTTTCACAACACGTGTATGCATTGCCCCGACTTTGAATACCACCTCCACAGGTTTTACTACAGTCGGACCAGTCGTCGTGAGACCATGAACAATCCGTTCCACTGATGACTTCACTTTGAAGGAAAATCACTATCAGAATGACACAAAATACAATCATTTTCCAAATTATCTTACGAGTCGAAATAGTTTATGTTTTTTAAAAACAATATACAGAGAATTTCACCATTACGATTTCAATAAGCTTCCATTACATAACAGAAGATACTATCAAAACATAGATTGTTATTCATTGCGACGAAGAACCTGCAAACGACATATTAAAGGTCTACTTTACTTTTAAATGTAAATTTACGTGACTTCCTCGATGAAAAATATTTGCATTTTATTATAACTGATCTGTTTGTCTATCATGGATCCTTTAAATTTTGGGTTGAAACCTATTATTATATTGGTGGCAAATTTAAATGGGATTTCAGCTAAGAGTTTATTTTGTCTTACTTCAAAAAAGATTTGAATGACGTTTTTAGATTGAATTAGGTGCTCAAGCTATCACATCATTCATGAAGGTCAAAATATGAACTATACAACAAATAAAATGTTGTACACGGTTCTTATATAATACTAAAAACATTTACAGCTATGTACTTTAAGCTAAGCTCCGTTGTGTAAGAACGACAGTACGGAGATAATAGAAAGATTTCCCTGATTGAGTATTTTCTTTGAAAGACATCTTCCCGATCTTAATAGATACTTTATACATTCAGAGTTTATCATGTAAATTCATATTTCAGTCTGCCAGGATTGGGGCCCTGGACTCATACTAATCACACTGTTTCATACAACCTAGCATACATATACTGTACAATTAATAAAACAAGAATATAATTGTAATGTTTTAAATTTCAATCTTCCCATATTTAACATTTGTTAAGTATTTTGAATCGGAACAAATATTATATTATTGTGTATATCAAATGCAAAGTTTCCCTGGGCAATAGAAAGAACAAAGGTGGAGCGTGATAGTGATAAACAGTCAAAGTGAAGGAAAAATAAGAAAAAGAGAAAAGAAACTTAATCTTATCTGATCTTTAAAGAAGGAAAAATATATGTTTGTGTAATCATACATAGATACACATATAAATGACAATATATAATAACATACGAGTATGTAAGCATTTCAATTTCAATATTTTGTCCGGGTCTCGGGGAATTGGCTTTTCTTGATAAGAAAAAACAGTTAAGACTATAGCTGAAAGTGATCTCAAAGATTTAAAATGACCATGATTTAAAATTCGTTATTGATGAGGTATGTAAACATTTGAAGTGAGAGATAGGTACTCATAAACTCATCGATTATTCTGTTGCACTGAGTGAAATGTTGATTTGTCTGTACTATAGCGGTTGTTGATATTAACAATGAGTTAATTGGAGATAGCTACGGGATATATATATATATATATATATATATATATATATATATATATATATATATAAACAAATACAGAAATAACAAGTTACCTACAAACTCAACAAGCCCCTGCTGGGGTTCGGTTCGGCAAGAGCACCAATCGTCTGGCTCTCATACACGACGTTTTAACCACTTGTGAGCATTTAACGAAACATGAAGGTTTCGATAGCGGTGATTAGATTTCCGAATATGAGAACTCAGTGGCAGAAATAGGGTTGAAAGATTTTTAATCCTGGCGTAAATGACAATGGATCGATTACGATGCATATGGAGAAATACAAGTGTATATAAAGGACTTCTTTTAAACATGAATTGATACATATTATAGATAATATAAAATGGGTGATGGATTTGAAAAAAGTATATTAATTTATTTCCCTATATAAAGGGAGAAATCGAGGGAAATGGAAAACCATTATAATTCACAGTGATGTACCTGCATAAATGCATTGTACAAGAATAAATAAGATTTTTTTTAAATCAAGCAGTCAGTAGAAGGTTCCTGAAAATAGAGCTAATATAAGTATCTATTTAAGTGGAGACTGTGCATATCTGAGGTTTATTATGGTTTTAAAATTACGAAACGTTTATTTATTTTATTTTTACCCGAAAAATGTCAAGTAACATTTGAATATTGACTTAACAGTTAATATTTAGTTTACAGTACGCTCGTTGGTCATCTCGTTTAACGAATTTGAATTAGGTCTATTAAAGGAAACTTTAGCAATAGACGGGCTGTTATGCTGTCTCTTGTCCTATCTATCTATCGATCTATATATATATATATATATATATATATATATATATATATATATATATATATATATATATATATATGTGTGTGTGTGTGTGTGTGTGTGTGTGTGTGTGTGTGTGTGTGTGAGTGTAAGTGTTGATTTCAATAGTTGCACAGCGAAAAATGTTATGTTTATATCTATATTTTACATAACTACAACGCACTCTCAATTGTTCTGTCTGATTGGATTCGTACTTCGGCAGGCATAAGTTCGACAAATCGCTAATTTGTCACGGGGACTTATGTATATTTTTGTCTTCGGGAATCACGACAAATGCCGACATTCGTTCAAATGTATTCGATATATATATATATATATATATATATATATATATATATATATATATATATATATATATATATATATATATATATATATATATATGTGTGTGTGTGTGTGTGTGTGTGTGTGTGTGTGTGTGTGGCTATGTGCTTGGAATGTACATTATTTCGAAATATGTTTTGCAGTGAATTACAAATTGATACATACTTTTGTTCAAACCTCATACAAAATTAACTTTTGGGCATTTCAGTCAAATTTATGTAGGTTTTTAAATGCCGTACACGCCACACCAGTAATGTGGATAATGTTTATTTGAATAATGCTGTTAGTGGTTTTTTGTATATTAAATATTTGTGGAAATTATATCATAAAAATAGAAGTATATCTTAATTGGTCCTGTGTAATAATAATAATAATAATAATAATAATAATAATAAGGTTGCAGTCATTTTCCAAATTTTCCTAGAAGTCGGAATAGTTTATGTTTCTAAAAACAATATACAGAGAATTTCACCATTACGATTTCAAGAAGCTTCCATTACAGAACATAAGTTACTATCAAAACATAGATTGTTATTCATTGCGACGAAGAACCTGCAAACGACATAATTATTAAAGGTCTACTTTACTATTAAATGTAAATTTACGTGACTTCCTCGATGAAAAATATTTGCATTTTATTATAACTAATCAGTTTGTCTACCATGGATCCTTTAAATTTTTATTGAAGGGCTGAAACCTATTATAATGTTGATGACAAATTTAAATGTGATTTCAGGTAAGAGTTTATTTTGTCTTACTAGACAAAGTACTCTACATATTGATAGGAACTCTGAAAGATTTGAATGACGTTTTTAAATTGAATTAGGTGCTCAAGCTATCACATCATTCATGAAGGTCAAAATATGAACTATACAACAAATAAAATGTTGTACACGGTTCTTATATAATACTAAAAACATTTACAGCTATGTACTTTAAGCTAAGCTCCGTTACGTAAGAACGACAATACGGAGATAATAGAAAGATTTCCCCGATTGAGTATTTTCTTTGAAAGACATCTTCCCGATCTTAATAGATACTTTATACATTCAGAATTTATCATGTAAATTCATATTTCAGTCTGCCAGGATTGTGGCCCTGGACTCATACTAATCACACTGTTTCATACAACCTAGCACATATATACTGTACAATTAATAAAACAAGAATATAATTGTAATGTTTTAAATTTCAATCTTCCCATATTTAACATTTGTTAAGTATTTTGAATCGGAACAAATATTATATTATTGTGTATATCAAATGCAAAGTTTCCCTGGGCAATAGAAAGAACAAAGGTGGAGCGTGATAGTGATAAACAGTCAAAGTGAAGGAAAAATAAGAAAAAGAGAAAAGAAACTTAATCTTATCTGATCTTCAAAGAAGGAAAAATATATGTTTGTTTAATCATACATAGATACACATATAATAACATACGAGTATGTAAGCATTTCAATTTCAATATTTTGTCCTGGTCTCGGGGAACTGACTTTTCTTGATAAGAAAAAACAGTTAAGACTATAGCTAAAATTGAGCTCAAAGATTTAAAATGACGATGATTTAAAATTCCTTGTTATACGATATGTAAACTTTTGAAGTAAGAGATGGGTACTCATATACTAAAGTTAGAGATGGGTACTCATATACTAAAGTTAGAGATAGGTACTCATATACTAAAGTTAGAGATGGGTACTCATATACTAAAGTTAGAGATGGGTACTCATATACTAAAGTTAGAGATGGGTACTCATATACTAAAGTTAGAGATAGGTACTCATATACTAAAGTTAGAGATGGGTACTCATATACTAAAGTTAGAGATGGGTACTCATATACTAAAGTTAGAGATAGGTACTCATATACTAAAGTTAGAGATGGGTACTCATATACTAAAGTTAGAGATGGGTACTCATATACTAAAGTTAGAGATGGGTACTCATATACTAAAGTTAGAGATGGGTACTCATATACTAAAGTTAGAGATGGGTACTCATATACTAAAGTTAGAGATGGGTACTCATATACTAAAGTTAGAGATGGGTGCTCATATACTCATCACTAAGTGAAATGTTGATTTGCCTGTCCGATAGCGGATGTTGAGACGTCTGTACCAATTGTGACTGGGATTCGTTTTTTTTTGTATTTGACTCACGGCTTATTCCTCCATGGCGCCTGATCCCACCTCTGGATTTCCAGAGGTTCGCGTTTGTTCATTTTTTACCAAATTCGTAATTATATCCTGGAAATCCTAAAGACGTATACTTTAGTATCTATATTTTTATTGTTATACAAATTTTCGAAGCTGTGTATCTAGTTTATCTTAAAAAAGACAAAACCAGTGGCTGACTACATTTATCCATCCATCCGTTCGTCTGTCGGTCTATCTATCTATCTATCTATCTATCTATCTATCTATCTATCTATCTATCTATCTTTCAATCCATCTGTTTGTCTGTCTGTCAATCTATCAATCTGTCTGTCCATCTATCAATCTGTCTATCTGTCTTCCCGCCCATCTGTTATCTATCTATCTGTATGTCTATCAGTATGTTACTGAGATGTTTACTTTAATCATTATTAACACTGCTCGTTTCTACGAAAGGCTACAAGGCTTATCCAGCAAAACAAAATTGAAATCGCATTATTACGTAAAAGGCTTTATAACTGGTTTTGAAAGGAGATATTACCCGAGGAAGGCATTATTACGACTTTTAAAATGTGATATTACGCGAAAAAGGCGTTATTACGATTTTTGAAGGATGTTATTACGACTTTTGAAAATGCGTTATAACGCGAAAAAAGGCGTTATAACGACTTTTGAAAGGCGTTATAACGACTTTTGAAAGGCGTTATCACAACTTTATGAAATTCGCTATAACGCTAAAAAGATGTTATAACGACTTTTGAAAGGCTTCATATTGACTTTTGAAAGGCGTTAATTACGTGAAACAAGTCGGTAAAAGGTGTTAATATGAGACAAAAAGGCGTTATAACGAATTATGAAAGGCGTTATTACACGAAAAAGGCTGCAATTCAATGTTAAACTAAACATCTGAGGCAAAACTTATGCAAATCCATTGGTCAATTTTGGAAATTTCAAAATCTACCAAATTTCCACAAGAATCGTGGTTGCAATAATTTACATATTCGTCAATTTGTTAGGCCAGTTCTCTAAATCCACATGAAAACAGCACCTAAAGCAAATATGCTTTAACCACCGCTACTGCCCCTAACAAAAATGTCGAATAGACTTGATATAGAAACACCAAAATGTAGTCATCTCCAGCGCTTGTCAATTCCCACTCTCGAAATTTCATGCAAGTCTGTAAATTCGTTTTTCTTAACGCTTGTTCATTCTAAACATTCATTGAAAAAACCAACAAAAAAGTTTGAAATATAGAAAACCTTGACCTAGCATAACCAAAAGTTTATGAGCGTTAAGGCATGTCAACCCCGACAATTCAGCTAGACTACATGTATATGAACATTTATTAATTAATTTGTCCATTTCTTAAAAT
>BROG01002093.1:0-16431 GCA_030159075.1 Atrina japonica | reverse complement strand
TCTATTGATTTACACTTTGGTATCATCTAGATATGGTCACAAAATACATTATTAGCTTTATATATCGCTGATATAATCTGTTAGCCTTTTATATATCGGTGCTACATTAAATTAAATAAAATGTTTCAGGTTCATTTCACTATCGTTAAAATGATTTAATTAACTTAATTGAAAAACCGGCGCAATAATATCAGCAGCGAGTTATAATGACTTATTTCTGATTATTTTCTCATTTTGTTCATATTTTTATCTACTCGTTGTTCTGATTCTTTTTTTTTATCGCTGATGACAGAGATTGCGTTTAAAACTACTATTGTTTTCTCTCAAATTACCGCGTGACATTTTCACCAAACAAATACGTATACATTAACACTGAGTTGTCGGTCATTGTACACGCGATTGTTCAGCAAACAAGGACCGACAACTCTGTATAACCGACTGAATTATGATATGTTTTGATTATGTCCCTTCACACTGTTTACCCTGTTACTATCTGGTTTGCGCCTGCGTGGTGTTTGTCGTTTTAAACTGGGTCACTCATTTGCATATCAAAAGGAGACATCCGCTATAGACTGGAAGAAGCGCGAGTCACCAATCCCTATTAGCTTTATATATCGCTGATAAAACTTACCCGACGTATGCCAGCGTATTAACCAAATTTCTCATATATCAGGCATACGCTGCTTAAATCGCCAATGTGTGACAGCGCGTTAAGGCAATTTACAAGTAATATATAGGAAAGTACGTTACTACAGCGTATGCCTCATACGCTAGCATACATCGAAAAGTTTTGTGCATGTGTGACCAAGCAAAATTAAACATTAAAATTTGGACATTTTAGTTCTTATATTTAAATTAAAAATTTGACAATTTAGACAAATTTTTGTAAATTTGTCTTTAATTTTGCGACTTTTCATAGAAAAATAAAAGGTTTTACACCTATTTTATCGACTTAAGGCGGCATTTTCTCCCCCATCACTGCACATATCTCTAAGTGTTGTATTAATTGTGAGGTAATATTTCATTAGAAATAGGATTTTATGCATCTTTCAGATACATATTTTTTAAATTTGGAATCCCTTTTTTCTACACCCAGACGCAAAATACACACACACAATCCGCTAATAAAGGTAGGATCAGCAATAATTGCTAAAATTGTGACAAAATCTTATTTTGACCCATTATCCTCCAGACATTGAATTATGACCTCTTTACCGTTAAAAAATATCGTTGATGGATTAATCCGGAAACCCTATGAGGCATCCTCTAGCTTCCAGGCACAAAAATCGCCATTTCCCCGCGGTCCAGGGTATGCTTCCTAGAAATGTTCAAAAGCCCAGAGAGTTGCTTATCACATTGCGACTAGTTTTTATTCCGGCCAAATATTGCATTAAATTGACATGCGTATCATTTATCAAAAATAAATTGTGTAATCAGCAAATACAAATGCATGCAGAGCATGATGAGGGAGTCCAGAAAATTTTTGATTTTTAAAAGTTCTGGGAAGCCTTTTTTCTGGATTTTGGTAAAAAGTAAGTACGGATTCCGGAAAATCAGTTATTAAAGAATTATAACTACTGGTTTGAAAAAATCAAGTATTTAAAAAAATTGTGGCTCAACGTATTTATTCATTTTTACAGGAAAACCATCAATGTGGCGAAAAAAATTGTATGTGACTGATGTAAAATATTAATATGTTTTCTATTCACTTCAATTTGGAAGTTTTACAAATGGTTATATAGTCAAAATAATGAAATAAAAGTTGAGCTTGAGTACTGAGTAAATTTGGTGATTTCGGGCCCTGTATTATATATCGTCATTATTTCGTAACCAGAAATTTAGCGTGGTTATACTTGCACAAAAAATTTCGACGATCTTGGCGTACTTCAACTTAGCACTTACCCGACGTATGCTAGCGTGTTAACCAAATTTTTCATACGTCGGGCATACGCTGGCTAAATCGTCAATGTGTGAGAGGGGCTTAAACGATATGTAGGGCAAACACTTTAGAGAAAAATTAAAACAAACAAAGCATAGCCATAAGCCATAAAATCCCAAATATATGTCAGATAAAAACCCAGGGTGGATCCAAGATTTCAAGACGGAGAGAAGGAAGAGTATATAAATGCCGAGCATAGCGAGTCCCGAAAATTTTGGTAATTAATTTTTATTGATTTTCCAGCTATTTATTAAAGATATATTGGTTTTAAACATTTTGGTAACTTCTGGGCTTTTGAGTTGACTTTTATTGTACAAACATTTATACTAAGGCGTCCAAAGGAGGGGCTACGCCCCTTTCGACCTCCTTTGAATCCGCCATTGGTATGTGTCATAATTAGTGCTTAAAATGACTTATGAAGTCAAAACTGATTGATTTTTTAAAGAATTTTTATATACAAAGATATATGTAAAAGTTGTTAAGAATTATCTCGGGTTCATTACGACAAAGTTTCAAGGTAATGGGGTTAAAAGTAAAGGTTAACATTCCGTACGATGAAATTTCACGTGGGATCTAAAATTGTATGTCAAGAACTCTCAGCATTCATATTCCCTTTAATAGGGAACTTTCAAGTTAGCCCGGATTACCGTTGTAACCCTGCTTTTATTATCGCCAGTTGCGTGATTCTAGAAACATGTTCATCTATGTTATTTCTGGTTTCGATAATATATAAATAGCCCCATAGCACAATTGGTAGATAGCACCAATAGCACAATTAATAAATGCGCCCTGCAAGTGTTCGGAAGGCCCTGGGTTCGATTCCCGGTCTGTCAGCACGTTTTTCACTGCCTGATACATTTCAGTAATTTGGCGTTCAACTAAATAGCCCATGTTTTAAGAGCCTCTTATGTTTCTTTAAACAAAATAAATTTTATGCGCTAAAAAGTAAAAACATTTCCATTTACTTTACATACGTTGCGAAGGTAAATATGAAAACCGGAAGAACATATGAGGAACAAAATCGAGAAGGCGCGAATAAATGCAGGATCATAACGGTAATTCGGGCTAACTCGAAAGTTCCCTATTTGTGACACTCTTTTCTAAATGTGTTGAAAAATGACCCGGGACCCCGTCAGCCCGTGTCATTGTTCTCATAACAGGTATGGGTAAATTTTCTACATGTGTCCGGGTATGATTTTTTCGACTACGGGTAGTTTTCTATTGGGGTCACTTTCCTACAATACACCGGTCTAGGCCTGGTAATACATTTTTACTTATTTCGACTCTGATTTCTGTATCAACTCGTGGTTAAAGCGAGCATCACGGAACTACAATTTCCAGAGTGGGTCAAATATGCCAAATTACATTGAAAAGTGATCTCCGGTGTTTCCTGTTTATGATCATTAACGAACTAAATTTTAATACGTGATTAATAGTTGTAGTGCTGCGATGTGTTAGCCTATACATTGCAGCACTACAACCCAAACTTTATTGGGCAATAGCTGTGTGTTTTTAATAAACATAAAATTCTTCCTTTATTACTACTTAGATTGAGGTACAATAACAAAAAAGAGATATACACAGCAAGGGATTCCAATTTAAAAAATATATATATATATATATATCTGAAAGATGCGTAAAACCCTACCCCTTATGAAACATAGGCGTCGGAAGCAAATTGAAAGTGGGGGCTAAACCAACTTAAAACACACACACGCCAGAAGTGGGGGGGGGGGGCTAAACCAACTTAAAACACACACACGCCAGAAACGTCTTGGGGTTTTAGCCCCAATTGTCAACACCTATGCCTATCTTTGCAAAAAAAGATTTAGCCCCCCCGGCTCCGACGCCTATGTGAAATATTGCCTCACAATTAATCCAACACTTAGAAATGCTTTTGATTTCCTTCCTACACTACTACATAAAGAACGTACTATTTTCACGCGCATGGCGGCTTGTTACCCCCCCCCCAAAAAAAAAAAAAAGTAACCATTATGCCCCCTCTTTGATCCTGGATCCGACCCTGTAATCTATTCTCAATATTCTGAACGGTTGTGCCCCAACTTTTCTGGACCCAGCTACGCCAATGCACAGGTATAAAAATTCTTAAATTCCTATATAATTTGTGAAAATTGCTTGAGAAACCCAGGTTTGGCAATTCAATTGCAGTTGATTAACTCATCTTTATTATTTGTATATGAATAACAGACTGGACCTGACCTTATTTTCACAAAATGTATAGGAATATACGATTTTTATGTCTGTGTATAGCTCTTATTTGTTATTGTACAAGTACAAGCAGTAAAAAGAGAAAAAAAAATTGGTAAGCACAGCTGATGTCCCTTTACGTGCCACGCCTGCCCTGACACAGGAACTCGGTTTTACATGCAAGTCTCACCTGAAAGACCCGTGATATTCACTTCATTTGGCAAAGGAACCACCCTTATTATTTAAAAAAAAAATATATTTTGTAATAGTACATGAATCAAACCTGGGACCTTCTGCTTGCGAGTTGATTACACTACCATTAGACCACATTAGACCTGACCTTATTTTCACAAAATATATAGGTACGGTATATGAGATTTTTCATGTCTGTGTATAGCTCTTATTTGTTATTCATCAAGTACGAGTAGTAAAAGTAGAAAAAAATCGAAATAATTTTTAAGTAAACACAGCTAATGCCCTTTTAAATAATTTCTTGTTTCCAATGCTACAGTTCCGTCATTTTTGTTCTCGTTTTTTTATTTATTTATTCATTTTGTTTTCAGACCTGTCATTTTTAGACACATACCAGTACTTTATTAACACAAGCAATCAATCGATTACAACAATTTTTCTTGTTATAAACTAAATGATACATGTATTCTACGGAAGCGTATTAGGGCCACCTTAATTTTTTTTATTTCTCGTTTTGCCAACTTTGAAGTTGGCTTTTCCAACTTTTTTCTTGGAATTTCCAACTTTAAAGTTGGCTTTTTTACCCTTATTTTCTTGGAATTTTCATTGAATTATACCGACGTATCGGCCTAATATATATATGCGCATGTTTTGCGCAAATTATAGCATGGAAATTTCAAGAACAAAGCTGAAAAAGCCATGAAATAAGTTGGAAAAGTCAACTTTAAAGTCGGAAATTCCAAGAAAAAAGCTGGAAAAGCAAACTGTAAAGTTGGCAAAACGAGAAATAAAAAAAAATTAAGGTGGCCCTAATACGCTTCCGTAGTATTCATCATGCACGCACACATACACACATACACATACTCACATATATATATATATATATATATATATATATAATATATATATATTATATTATATATATATATATATATATATATATATATATATATATAACTGGTCCCGTGTCACAGTAGGTGTCGGCACGTTAAAGAACGTTATGCCTAGCATAGGCCAAAATTTGAAGCCCTTCACCGGCATTTGGTGACGTCTCCATATGAGTGAAATATTCTTGAGTGGGACGTTAAACAACAATAAACAAACAAACAAACAAACGTCGTGTTAATACAGTGCATGCGTGTATACACGACAAAATATCACTGAAATTTCACTTGACTATTCCTTCCTTATTGAGAATGTTGGTTTCATTTTGTGTTCTGATTTGTTTCCTGGCGACAAAAGTCATTGGTAAGTTAACTTAACTTAGTTTTATTATGATTTTTTTCTTAAATATCGATGGTCAGCAAGTGAATAATGTGATGCATGAATGGGATATCTATAAGTATTAATGGGGAAAAGAAGTATTAGACTATAACTTAATGGATGCCGACCAAAATTGCTCCCAACCCACCAACTTACTAATATATATATATATATATATCACAATTCTATTAGCGTTAGAAGAGAAATCATACACGACCTTGTTTTTTTTTTTGCGATTTTTCAAAAACTGTTAATCGTGTTTGGCACAAAGTACCATAAATTAAACTTAGAAGCTATAGAATTAACGGCAAACTCTTTTCGTGGATTGAAAACTATTTGAGAAATAGAAAACATTGTGTAAAAATATCAAACAATATATCTAGAGAAAGTTTGATCAAATCGGGATTCCCCGGGGTTCTATACTCGGCCCTCATGTGTTTCTATTATACATAAAGGATATTGCGTCGTCTATAAATTCTGTTTGTAACCTTTATGCTGATGATACATCTTTAATATTTTCATCTCCTAACGAATCATGATCTCGAGAAATCTATTTTAATGGTCGAAGAAATGGTTAATGTCTTTCAACCCAGACAAGAAAAAAAAAAACCAAACAAACAAAAAAAACAGACATATTGATAGTCACAAACAGACACATACAATTTATACCTAACTTTTTGTTGACAATCACAAACATTTAGGTGTAATATTTAATAACGATGCTAAATGGACTTTACATATAAATTACATACTAAACGATGTTACTAAATACATTTCCACAATGAGGAAATTGAAATTTTGGTTAACGAGAAATTTTTTAGAAAAACTACATTTGATTTACATAGGACCTATACTGAAATATGCATGTGAAGTTTGGGATAATTGTGGTTAGACTTGCCAATAAAAATTAGAAAATATTCAAATAGACTGAAGCTGTCTGAATAATAACTGGTTTGCCAGTTTTTATTAAAATAAAATTTATATATGTATAGGGAATTGGGATGGAGAAAGAAGGAAATTCCTAGAACTTAGTTTATTTTCCGATATTCACAACCATAGGGTACCATCTTATTTAAATGGTCTTTTACCAGACATGGATGCTATAAATTATAATCTTAGAAATACATCGATTATCGACTGCCATCATTTCGTCATCAACTAACAAATCAGTTATTTATACCGCATACAACAAACCTTTGCAACGATTTACCGCAATAAGTGATATCACTTATTCAAATTTGGGAACAGTAAACCTTATGAAAACCAAACCGCCGAATCCTGCCATTTTGAACTAGGGTCCAATTTCCGCACAAAATTGTTTTAAAAGTGTTTGAACTTAAAACACCCTATATAATTCTTTGGACCAAATGCAAGGAAACAAAAAGAATAATAATAATAAAATAGATAAATAAATAAATGAATAAATAAATAAATAAATAAAGTAATAAAAAATTATAATGTTCAAGATGACACAAGTCATGTTTGTTAGACCCATGAATATATTTTAGTTTTGTGTTTCATTGGCATTGATTCATAAGTGATATCACCTATTTGAATAGGTGAATCACTTTACAAAACGAACAGGTGATATCACTTACTCGAGTAGGTGATATCAGTCATTCATTTGAATAGGTGATATCTTTCATTCAAATAGTTGATATCACTCATTCGAATAGGTGATAGCACTCATTCGTATAAGTGATATCACTTACGAATTTATAAAAATGATAATACCTATTCGCGTAAGTGATATCACCTATTCGAATGAGTGAGATAACATATTCGAATGTACTATAAGATAGATCTTATTATTTTTTGTCATCGTGTTTAATGACAAGCATATATAAAATGCATTGATTTTATTACTGTATTCATGGAATTTCATTTTGAATTTACAACAAATAAAAAATAAATACAAAAAACATTACTTAAAGAATTTAAAAGAGCACCTCCATCGACCAAAAAATCGGCCGCTGACACTCGACGTAAACATAATAACATCGGAAATAGCTTTTTATTATATGGCGATTTTCATCTCGGTTTGGTACATATTTTCATAGCCTACTTTATATCCATGGAGATTTTCCTGAAAGGGAAACACTTATCCTTTTCGGAGAGAGAGAGAGAGAGAGAGAGAGAGAGAGAGAGAGAGAGAGAGAGAGAGAGAGAGAGAGAGAGAGAGAGAGAGAGAGAGAGAGAGAGAGATTCTACACAATCTGATCCAGACATTTGATGGTATATACACAAAACTACTCATATGTTTCTATCCGTATCATCAGACTGCACGTGATCGTTGTGGCGGATGGATTCAACTACAACTATCAAGTGCATTATGACGATACAGATAGATACATTTGTGTGGTTTTGTATTTATTACATATCCCTTATTTATCTATATGTGAACACAAATTTAAAATCCATTCCGCTTTTAACGACGCCATCAAATATTTTGGATGTCATGAATGCTATTTAGAACAGTAGCTTCGGCGAAATTACGTATTGCACGGGCGTATTGAACTGTTTGATTACACATACATGTAAAAAAGGTTTTTATTTAACCAGTACCTGGTGCATATAATTAATTTTGTACACGTAGATATCCAGGACTGGTGGTTTCTGTTTTTTCTGTTGTAGATCAATTTTTAAAATTTTGTTATTTACATTGTTTTGTTAATTGAAAAAATCCAATATTCCAGTAATTAAGTTTGTATTAATAAAAATGTTAACCGAGTAAGTAATTTATTTTTTGTAAGGTAGGGAATAGTTTTACAGCTGACAGATTGAAATATTTTACGAAAAACGAAACAACAAATAGAATGTCATGAAATTTGACAAAAGGTCGCCATTTTAAAATAGACGCAGGCATTTGGTTGACACACACACACACACACACACACACACACACACACACACACACACACACACACACACACACACACACACACCTCATCAGTTTCCCAAACACTCAGTCTTAATCTAAACGACGTTTATATCAACTATAATATATAGTTACTCATATGACGTCACACAATGATGACTTCATTTATATATTGATGTCGTTCTGCCTTGTTGTTCCATCATAATGAGATCGATCATGTAGAAGGTGAATTATTCGAATCCATTATTTTGTTTATCCGTTTTAAAACTATTGTATGTAAATATAACGGTTGAACGCTTGTCAGAGTGCATTTATTCACACACACACACACA
The DNA here is from genome assembly GCA_030159075.1 of Atrina japonica. NCBI lineage: Eukaryota > Metazoa > Mollusca > Bivalvia > Pterioida > Pinnidae > Atrina > Atrina japonica. The sequence goes on along the minus strand of BROG01002093.1, from coordinate 7,619 downwards.
CACACACACACACACACACACACACACACACACACACTGTTTGTATGTTTAATTGATTATTTGATGTTTTGTTTTGTTTGCAGCCTTTATGGATTTCACAACGTCAGCTAAGTATGGAATCATTGGCGAACCATTCCACTTTTATTGTGTATCATTTGATTACATGTATGGTCCGGTAATATACCGAAATGATAATTATACAGGTTCATGCGATCGGTACAAAAATGAGCGATACTCTAGAGAATGTTCTTACCTATATTTTGATTTGGTCAATTTAACTCTCACTATTCCTGGAGAGAACATGACAGAAGATGAGAACCAAAGTGTATGGTTCTGCAAAAGCAGATATCCACCATTTATGTCATCCAACTTTACGCTGACAGTTGCGGGTAATGTATATAACTATAATTAGAATATACTGGCATTGGGCCTGGAGTTGTTTTAAGTACAAATCTTAATAGCTGCCTATTTCAAAGTTAGGGTTGAATATTATTAATTTTTTACTTATTTTACTTTTTAATTCTGTTGCATATAAGTTCTAGAATGTGAGCCTGAGTATTTCATTTTATAGTTATATCATGTTCTCACATTTTGATTAACCAGGGCTTTTACCAAAAAGTGAAAATATCATAATCTCACATTTTTTTTATAAAACCCCTGGGAAATAAAACAAGAGGGCCATTTGGGCTACATCGTTCACCTGAACTGAGTTGGTATCTTACAAATACGGTGGAACATTGCATAAAGAAGATCTCACATTTAAGACGATAAATATTCAGTCTCTTCCTCTTCTCTTAAAAAATATGAAATAAGTCCACACCCTAACTCACGACAGCACCTTAATTGGTAACCAGAAAAAATATCAATAAATTATTTCCCTATTTCTACGAAAATCACAACCTTGGACCATACATTGAACATGTAAGATGCATTTAATTTGTCAATTTATGCAGTGATTCAGGAGAATATTTTCGAAGAGGGTATATTCTTGGACATATTTTACCCCATTCTTGATCCACCCCTGGGTCAAAACAAAAGAAATTTAGTAAATGCCCTATAGCGGTTTTACACAACAAACTGATAGTAACAAAAAAACATTAAAAATTCAAAAATTAATATGTCAGCGAAATTATTTCAAGGAACAATTTCTGTACCTTATTGCAGGTAAAAACATACAATGAATGCATCATAATGAATAGAAGGGGATAAAATCAAAGAAATCATACAAAAATGAATGAAAATAACAAAGTATCAGAAGACGTCAAAACGTGTCAAAATGCTATTTTCCGATTTGTACGAAATTAACAAACTTTAATCTTGCATCCTTGTAGATCATTCAGATGCAATCAGTTTTTCAATCCATGCAGCAGTTCTGGAAAAAAGAGTTTTTAAAGAGCGGTACTCCCTAGGATTCATTTCCCCTCCCCAGATCCACCTCTGGACCAATCCAGCCGAAATGATAAAAAAAACCAAAATGGTACAGGACCTTTAGTACTTGCTGCCTATAAAGAAGTCGACAGTGTGAAAAAGCTACACCCCCATTTTTCAGTTTTAAAAAATTCAATAAAATTCAAAAAATAATATTCCAGCAAAATTGTTTCAGGAAAGTATTTGTCTACCTACCTAATTGCAAGTAAAACACATAAATGAATGTATCATAATGAGTAAAGGGGGAGAAATTCAAAGAATTGATACAAAATTAAATGAAACCCTGGATCCACCCCAGTGGCGATCTGTCTGAAATGAACAAACTTGGTAGAGGACCTTGAGTACTTGGTTCTTATAAAGCTTCAACACAATCCATTCAGCGGTTTTGGAGGAAAAGTAAAAATTGTGAAAAGTTACACCCCCAAAATTTTGCAGTCTTAAAAAATCATAAAAAATTAAGAAAGCAGTTACGGTTACCTAATTACAGGTAAAACATAAAATGAATGCAGAAAATCAAATAAATCATACAAAAAATGAATGAAAATTACTAAGACGTTAAAAACGCGTCAAAAATTTATTTTCCGATTTCTACGAAATTAACCAACTTGAATCATCCATCCATGTAGATAACTCAGATGCAATCAGTTTTTCAATCCATGCAACAGTTCTGGAGCAGAAAATGTTGAAAGAGGAGTACCCCCTGGAGCCTATTTTCCCTCACCCTGGAACCACCCTTGGACCAATCCGACCGAAATGAATAAATTGGTAGAGGACTTGAGTACTTGCTTCCTATAAAACTTCATCAAAATCCCTTCAGCCGTTTTGGAGAGGAAGTCGGCAGTGTGAAAAGCTAAACCCCCATTTGTTTAGTTGTAAAAATTCATAAAACAACATAAAAATAATATTTTGGCAAAATTCTTTCAGGTACACGGACAGACGGACGGACAGACAACGACAAAATGTGATCAGAAAAGCTTACTTGAACTTTCGGTTCAGGTGAGCTAACAAACATGATAATATGAGGGATTCCTGTTGTTCATCTTATACTAAAGTAATATTTGGCACTGTTAACATCACTTACATTCAAAATGTTTCTAAAGCTAAGATAGTCATTTTTTACAGTGGGTACTCTTAGATGGATTTCGGCTATTAGAGATATTATTTGGCCTTGTCTAATACCCACTTTCTCTTTAGAAAAATACACATAAGTTATAAAACTGGAGCTCAACTGATGAAGTCTAATTGACAGAAACGATATAATCGTCTTGAGCATTATAACTTTGGTAGTATGTTTATAAAATGTATAACCACTAGGTCGTTGCCACTGCTGGTGGACCGTCTGAGTCCCGGAGGGTATACATAAACATAGTACCTGGTATTTCCGTACCAGCTGTTCATCTTATACTAAAGTAATATTTGGCACTGTTAACATCACTTACATTCAAAATGTTTCTAAAGCTAAGATAGTCATTTTTTACAGTAGGTACTCTTAGATGGATTTCGGCTATTAGAGATATTATTTGGTCTTGTATAATACCACTTTCTCTTTAGAAAATACACATAAGTTTTAAACTGGAGCTCAACTGATGAAGTCTAATTGACAGAAACGATATCGTCTTGAGCATTATAACTTTGGTAGTATGTTTATAAAATTGTAAACGACAGAATGGCGCATATGAAATAATAATATCTAGCTAACACACATGTTATTGAAACGTTTTCAAAATATTTCAATTTGGTTTTGGAAACGTTGTCTAAAAGTATTTTAATAACGGTATTTTTGCTAGTTTTAAAAACGTTTAAAAATATTTTCAGAAAATATTATTGAACAATGTTTTAAAACATTTTCAGAAAACATTATTGAACAATGTTTTAAAACTTTTTCAGAAAACACTACTGAACAACGTTTTCAAACATTTTTAGAAAACATTAGTGAACGTTTCAAAATAGTTTCAGAAAACATTATTGATCGATGTTTCAGAGATATTTTATTAGGAACTTTTTGAAATATTTTTCATGATTTTGAGACATTTTACGATATTTTCTTTGAAATATTCCATACCGTTTTCGTCAAACAATTTGATAATGTTATCAAATGTTTAATTTATTCAATTCAACGTTACGTTTTAAACAAAAGGTCCAATGGGCCTTAACGGTCACCATAGAAAAAAATCAAGTCAGGTTTGGCTAAACGTAGTTCACTGGTTCTTGAGAAGAAGTCGAGAAATGTCTCAAATTTGAAAAAAAATTTAAACTTTTTGTCAAAAACCCCGAAAAATTCCACTAAAAAGGGAAAATGACTCCTGTGTATTAAAAATCCGGTTCCTGGGCCACCCACCCCCGCGCGTCGGAAAATACCCGAAAAATCGCGAAAAAAGCGTGTGCGGAGCCCGCACGCCCCCGGGTCGAAAAATACCCGAAAAATCGCCCAAACGCGACTCCGGAACCCTTCAATCCCAACCCGTCCCCGCGCCCCCACTGCCTTAAAAAAATACCTGAAAACTACCCCCCAATTCCAAAATCGCCTCCCCAGAGAAAACGCCACCCTGTCCGCCCCAGCCACCGCTTGCTACAACTCTCTATCTCGTTTCCCCAGAAAAAAACACCCGCTGCCCCCACGTCGGGCTCCCCCACCTCCTCCCACCACGGAAACGATGAAGAAAATCGAGTTAAAGAAAATCGGGTCAGTGATTGAAAAAATTGCAACCGGTCTTTTAATGACGATGCGATCCCTCTATCGCCGCAGCGTCTGGAAGATGAAAGACGTCTACGCGGCTGTCTCCCGATTCGTCCGCCCGCGATTCTACGTGGTCATGCGCCAACTCGCCGACAAGCACCAACTGAACTGCGCCGTCCGCCCGCAATTTGACGCGTCCATCGCAACGCGCGAAGAGGAGCCTCCGACTTTCGACGACGACGTGTTGGATCTCTCGACGATGACCCCCTTCCCGGCGAGCCTTCGCCGCCAAGCGAAAAGTTTGGAGAGAGCTCAACGAGACCTTCTTGCTTCCCTGGAACGAGAACGTGAACTCGTCGGGGTGCGACGATTGTTGCTCCCAATGGCAAAAGATATATGACGGCGACAACTGGGAGCAGTACGTGGCCGGGATTTCGTCTGTCATCACGTTGGGATGCATGAACGTGACGTGCACCTGGACCGAGTTGCAGGTCTCCGTTGTCTTTGAGTGGTACCGCGAATACCGCAAACAGCTCCTCGCGGCGCTCCATCTCCTCTGCGATCTGCCGAAGCCGCGACCAAGGATCGAAAATTTTACGGACGGCTGCTCGGGGAAAATTTGAGTGAGCCCGAAAAATAATTTCGGTGATCTTGTTAAAGGACTCCCGCGTTTACATCTTTTTTTTATTTCAACCGACTGGCGCTCCAGAAGACCAGGAGCATGCCGAAGAGCACGAAGGTGATTTCCTCTTCCATGCCGTCATAGGGGGCGTATTTATCGCCCAAACTCGGCTCCTGGTGCCGCTCGGCGTACTCCTCCATCGCCTTGACCACCTCCTTCTCCGAGTGCAGGGCGTGTCCCTCCTCGTCATGCAATTTGGACAGGTAATCGAATCGTTTCTGTCTCCATGTGACCCACTTGTCTCTCGCCCGCGTCAACTCCTCCACGGCCTCGTTGTGACGTCTGCGTTCTTCATCGTCACCTCGAAACAGGTACTGGTTCACCGCCGATCCTTCAACGATCATCGCTATTGTGGCCATTTTTTTATCCGGCGATTTTTTTTAATTTTTTTTAGCCTGCGTCAGATTGGCGGGGATGAACCCCTTTTTCAGCAAAAAATCTTTGGTCCACATGGCGAGTGACAGGTCGGCACCATCATTCCGATGTCTGACGGCGTAAGATCAAATTTCACGGGATTGGTTCTAAAACATTTCCGACTCAACGTCGCCTAGCCGATTGCAAGACCACTTTAGACGGCGGCATGATAAATCGTGTAGTACTTTTTACGGGAAAATTTTTTTTAACGGGAAATCTTACGGCGAACGAGTCGCGTCGCGGGAGAGCCGGAGGGGGGTCGTCGCGTCGCGGGAGAGGGCTAAAGATGGAAAAACGCGCGGCGTTGCGGAACTTGGGAGAGCGAAATTAAATTCGGTGGAAAAGACGATTTCCGCCGCGTTGACCGACGGGCGAATCGACGACGTCGAGTTCCAGACCGTGTGCGGGGAAGTGGAAAAGTACCGAAAAATAAAGCGGGAATTGAGTCAAAATCACATTAAAATGTGAACTGAACAGAAAACAAAAACAAAAGTTTTTATATTTATAATACTCAAATAGAAGTGTATTACAGTAATTCTATGTCACAGAATTCCAATCTCAATATATTATGAAGTTTCGTCTATATAGAGAATGATTTATCTATTTATTTTAAAGTGCCAATACAGAGTGTAACAATATCTCCGAAGTCTGACAGCTCACAAAAGCCATCTATAGTTCATGGATACAATACTACAGTTCATTGTCAAGTGGTAGATGTTCGTCCTCCTGCCAAATTCCAGTGGTATATAGACTCGGAGAGAGTTTACAACTCCAAATTGATCACAGTCTCTGTATCAGGATCCGACATGACGAGATATAATGTCACAAGTACTCTCAACTTACGTTTTGATAAATATAAAAGCCTCAGAACAGTCAAGTGCTCCGCGAACAACATTGAAAACAAAAATGCAGCAAAATCTGGCGAAACAAACATTGAGATAATGTGTAAGTATCTGGGAAATTCATAACTTGTACGTTGTTCATGAGATAATTACAAATATAGGCTTATGTCATTTCTACTAACATTTTGTACTGCCGCTATATGATATAATCGCGTTAGTCCCAGTTTTGGACATGGTCGTGCGTGATGACCGATATAATGTAGAAAAGTGACCGTCATAGAAAACCGGGGGTAATTATTCTGCATAGAAATCATACCCGGACACATGTAGAAAATTGACCTGTTTGCTGTGTCACTTTTTATTTTTACAGATTTAGACAATTAGACAATGAAAGAAATATGTATGATGGAAGTTTGTGACATACAAAGTCTATCAGATGACCCTGTATTTGACCACTATATGCCTCCCACATTGTTAAATATTTCAGAAATATAAGAAAAGTTTTAACGTTTTCTCGAATATATGAATATATCAATGAAAGTTTGTTCATTTGCCGTGACGAACATATTCTGGCAGATCTGATCTTCTATTATATATAAACCCCATGTACAGGCGATAGCGGAGCATTACTTCTTAAACGTAGGAAACTCACGACTGAAAAGCCCATATCGTCGCGTTTGAGGTGTAGCCTGGTTGTTCATTACCCGTCTGAGTTTAAATGTCCAAGAAAGCAAGCGTTTGTGCCTGATTCTGCTGTGTTTTTAAATCGTAGCTCGTTTGGATATACCGCATTGATATATATATATATATATATATATATGGACATTTTCATTATTAAAGACAAAAAAAATGTCAAACTAAAGGCTACTACTACCTTTTTCTTCTTTTTATTCAGAAGCTTCTGAATTGTTTCTGTTTCATTTGCATAAAGGGACATGTCAGTCAATAAAGGGACACAATTATTTCGCATGGGAATGCCGACAACTTGATGAAACTTCTGGCCTCCAAACTTTAAAAATATATTGTCTATTATTGTCTATTATTGTCTATTAGAAATTCCGACATCCTTTGTATACCAACATAAGTGTGTTTATGTGTTGTGATGGGCGAAATAAGTATCTTCATCTCTGAATATCTAAATTTTCATTTCAAACTTTATATTTTAGTTTCCAATAGTTGCCGATGAAGCCAAACAATCTTTCCTATAATTTTTCATGTGGAATAGTTGTGTAAAGAGTAGAAAAATGTGTATATTTTGTTACTGTAAATTTGAGATAAATGGCGTGTCTTTAAATTTTCTAAAAGCTGTATTCACATTTGATTTACACCACCTCTGAAAAAAGAAACCAAATAAAATGACCCACGCATGTTGTCTACCACAGGGAAAGTGTCTAGGTACATTTTCTACCTATCACAGAAACAAAAAATGGCACTGCTATATTTTCTACCACGGGGAAGGGTCCGGGTTTACTTTATATTTTCTGCCATTGAGAAATGACTCGATATACATTCTATGGGGGTCACTTTTTCAAGGGAGAAATAAAATAAATGCTGCTGTTTTTATTCTATAGACGGG